>BOSO01012929.1:30509-59768 GCA_018403395.1 Gorsachius goisagi
GGGGGGGGAGGCGGGCGGGCTGAGCCCCGCATCTCCCTGCGGCGGCCCGCAGGCGAGGCCCGCGCCGCGGGGCGCAGAGGGAAGGGGAGTCGGGGGTGGGAGGGAGGTGGGGAAGGAGGCGGCTGGAGCGAGAGAAAGAGGGAGAGAGAGAAGGATACAGACTTCAATGGTGCCCAGCCGCTCGGGTCTCCCGCCTCCTCCTCGCTCTCGCCCTGCGCGCACTGAGCAGCGGCGGCAACAGCGACATCCGAGGGGGGCTGAGGCGGGGGGTGGGGGCGGGGAGGAGGGGGTGGGGAGCGGCTGGGCGGCGGCGCGGCGCGGCGCAGGGCGGGCGCGGCGGCTGGCGGGGCTGGGCTGGCCGAGCACTCCGCGCCGGCGGCTGACGGGGCAGAGCGCACGACGCCGCCTACGCGCGAGCTGCAACCTCCTACCGTCGTCGCCGCCAGCACAGGAGGGGGGCCAAGACGTCTCTCCAACGGGGGGCTAGCGCAGGACCGCGTCAGGCGTCCAAAAGAAGGAAGATGCCTCGCGGCGACAGAGAAAGCGACTGGGTGAGCCGGGGGCGGCGGGCGGGGGAAGGGGCCCGCGGTGCCCGGTAACTGCAGCCGCCATGATGGCCGCCGCCATGAGGGCGCGTTGGGCCGGAGCGGACGCCGCCCGCCGCCGAGCGAGGCCCCCAGTCGTTGCGGGAGGGCGGCCCCGGCGAGCCCCGGGAGCGGGGAGCGCCGGGGTGGGTTTGAAGCTCGTCGCGGCGTGGCCGAGGGGGGCGTTTGGAGCGCGGCCATTTCCCGCGTTGCGGCGGGGAGGCCTAGTCCTTAGCGAGGGCGCCCGGGGGGTTGGGGGGGTGGTGTGTGCTCGGAAAGCACGGTGGAGGAGCTCGAAAGGTCTTTTGTCACTGGGGAAAGGGCTCTGAGCCGGCTGGGGGGGCTTCGCCCCGGGTGTGGAGCCGCGGGTGGATCCGCGCTGGCTTTCCCCGGGAGCTGGGGTGGGGGGGAGGGAGAAGAGGGGGCGGGAAGAAAGGAGCAAGCTCTAGCGCCATTACCCTGGTGCGCGGGGCGGCAGCACTCACCCTTTGTCGCGGTGCGTGCGGGGCCCGCTGAAGAGAAAAAGGGAGGGAGGGAGGGAGGGGAGGAAGGAAGGAAGGAAGAACAGAGCGCCGGAGCGGGCGGCGCGCCCGATGTCGGCGTTGCGGGATAGAGCGGAGCAGGCTGCGGCGAAGTCCGCCTCCCTCCGCTGGCCCCCGGGCCCCCGCGATGTGGCGGCGCTGGCGCCAAAACCTGGGTAGCTCTCCCTTCCTCCTGCCCGGGCGGGGTGGGGGGAAGGGGCTAGGCCGCCAACACACGGGGGCAGATTTCGGGGGTGCGCGCTTACGCTCCGCTCTCCGCCCGCTACCCTGCCAGTGCCACAGGTGGCCACGGGGAGGGCGGGCGGGGGGGGTGTGTGTGGAATATAAGGCTGCCTTCGGCTAATTATAACCCCTCGCTTGGAGGTCTGTGCCTTCGGGGCAGTTCGGCAATTTCCGGAAAAAAAAAAAAAAAAAAAGACACGGTGCCAGTCGTGATCAGAGCCGTTTCGGCTCCGCTCGGGCACGTATTGCGAGTCTCTTCCGTTGTCGGAAATTGCCGAGCGGGCTGGGTAGTCGATGGCTGCTGCGTCTTTTTTCTCCGGAAATTGCCGAGGAGGTCCCGAGCGCGCCTCTCGTCTGCTTCGGCAAATTCCGGAAATTGCCGAAGCGAGTCGAATGGGCTTCCATTGCTGTTTCGGCTTTTTCCGGCGGCTGTCGAAGCGGATAAGCTCGACGACGACGGCTCCTTCGGCTCATTTCGGAGACAGCCATTACTAACGGAGTTGATGACTGTTTATTACGTGATAAAAATACGCAGGGGCGTTATACAGAACTGCTGCCCCTCTGGAGATATTCAAGCTCCGGATTCGAGCTTTTTATTTTTTTAAAAACCTAAAACCTCGGAAGCGAGCCCGGGCTGGAGAAGGAGGGCGCTAGCACTACGTGGAGCTGAATTTCAAATTACGTAACAGTTAAGGCAGCCATTACTGACCAGTTGTACGGTACTCTCAAGCAGGAATACGTAAACCATGAAGAATATGGTACGTGGAAAGGGGAAAAGCAGAGTTTGCTTTTCAGGAGGGTGGCACGCTTGGTTACGCGTATGGAGTGAATTTCTCCGGGTCTGGGCGTGTTGCGAGTGGGGCTGAGCCCCTTGCTCAGGGCAGGTCTGGGTGCCGCTGCTGGCTGCCGGTCGGTGCGCCGCGGGCAGGGAGCTGGATGTCTTTCCGCAGAGGGAGCGTTAACGGGGAGGAAGGTTCTGGAAGCGACGGTTGGGGCTGGTGCGCAGCCGAGAGAGGAGGCGGAAGCGGCGGTAGCCGTGCATGGCGGGTGGCGAGTTCTTAAATCACGTACCCGTTAGCCGAGTTGCCGTTAAGTTGGCGCTGGAGGGGAACGCACAGCTATGGAGGTCAGTCAGTGCGCGATCCGGCGAGCCGCCTTTGCCCTGCGAGGTGCACGACCGGCCGGGGTGCGCAGCCAGTAATGGCGGTGGCGAAGGGGAGGGGTAAAATGGCGGCGCCGCGACTCGCTTGTGCGTGAGGCTGCGAGGATCGCTCCGAGGATGAGAAAGCGGGTGAGGCGGGAGGGCAGCAGGGGCTGCGAGGCGGCCAGGCAGCTGCAGTCGGCCTAGTGTCGGCGGGGGCGGAAAACAGCGCTTGTCAGCTCTTCTTGGTACCGTCTGTGTAGGTGCACGCCAGAAGCGGTTTGCAGCACTTGATTTCTGTTTAGCCCAAGGACCCGGGTGTTATTTAAATATTTTTTTTTTCTTTTCTTCCACCCCCCCCCCCACTCCCCCCATCGGGGATTGGTGCTTCCAGAAGTTCTTTTCCTTCCCTCCGCACCGCCGTCCCTGGAGGGGACGGCTGCTTCTGGGCGCCATTTTCCCCTTCTAGCGGCGGGGGCCCCTGTTTTCCTGATATCCGCCACATGGCGGAGCCGGTACGGTAACCG
This sequence comes from Gorsachius goisagi, assembly GCA_018403395.1. Lineage (NCBI taxonomy): Eukaryota > Metazoa > Chordata > Aves > Pelecaniformes > Ardeidae > Gorsachius > Gorsachius goisagi. The sequence continues at coordinate 33,526 of BOSO01012929.1, forward strand.
CTTCACTCCTGATAACGTCAGGGGGCGGGGGATGGGGGAGAACCAAACTGTTGGATTGCAAAGCCCTGTTGGACGTATAGGGACTAACGGGGCGCTGGGAGGGGGGGCAGTGTCTTTCTAATTTGGGACCAGTAAACCCAGCTTTACTTTTGGCAGGCCTAGCCATACTAGTTCAGAGATCCTACTCGCTTGTCTCTGTTAACTGTTTTTGTCACTTGGGTTCTTAAGTCCGCAGAAGTTTGCGGTCAGTTTGGAGTATTTGTGCGCACATTATGGCTATATGAAACACATTTTCTTGCTCTGATGATGAATTTTCCAGCAAAGGCTACGCATTTTCCAGTTCTTTGAAGTGTTCCTGTGAAAGAAGACTTAAAATAAGCACTAATGAAGATTTTACAGAGTTCATAAAGATTTCCTCTTGCACTCCGTTCCTGCCACAGAGTGTACTATGGAAATCTTGAAAGACGTTTTTCTTCCAGCTTTTATATTGTGGGCCTTGGCGGGGGTGGGTTGTATGTGTATGGGGGTAGTTTTTACCAGATGAGGATTTTTGATCAAGATTCTGAGGGGGACTGGAGTGAAAATAGTTTTTATCATACATTTACAGCTTCAGCATAAACTTCAGATCGTCAGAGCTCTATGGACCTTGGTTAACACTAGACTAACCAGAGCTTCTTAAAACTGGCACGCTTAAGACAAATAGTCTCCCTACATACAGAGGCTGTGCATGTATTAGTGGAACAACGTCTTACATGATATTTTCACACAGTGGTTTTAATTGAAGAACTGGTAGTGAATTAATGTGAGGTATATGTATTTCCTTTAAAAACCAAATGCAGTTGTTACAGCTGATAGATTCTGTTCTTCCCTTGCGTTTCACTTACACATTTATAACTGTTTTCAAAGGTCAATCTAACACTGGAAAAATACTACCCACCTACTAAATTTGCTTGATTCTCATATTTTTATAAGAAAATGAAAGTGCATTATTATTATTATTATTATTATTATTATTATTATTATTATTATTATTACTGACAATCAGTTATATAGGAAAAAGTGTCTTTGTGGGCCTAGGAAACTGTAGCAAGTTGTCCCTAATTTTCAAGCGGCAGAACTGAAGTAATTTGAAGGGAGGATTTATTTTTTTTTTTTTGCAGTATTGTTGCTTACAATGATTTCTCTGCTAGCCTACTGAAGTTATAAATTATAGCATATAGTATGACTTGCAGCAAATGACTTTATAGTCCAAGTCTGGTATGCAGCCAGCTTTATTACTTTTAAGAGATGAGGTGAAAGGAAACTTGATGTAACAGGGGTTTGCTGCTTTTTAAACTCCTGTGTCTAATTTTGCCTGTCTGTACAAGGAGAAGAGAGTATTATATTCATCTGTGTTGCTGAGAAGAAAAAATACTGGATCCAACAGCAGATCTGCGTGTTTTTAAGAGACATTTAAACTGGTCATTTTCAAATACAGTATTTATTTTATTTGGGGGGAAAAGGATTGTTTTTCTAATGGTTGACTTCCTTGTTAGACTGCAGTATCTCAAGGTGGTAGCAGGGTGATGCATTTTGAACAAAAACTGATTGAGTACTACCTGCAGTAATTGTCTTACTTTTACATGCATTTAGATCCAGGCGTGCCTTGGACAACCTCAGAAAACATGTTGGTCTACATGCAGATTGGCTTAACAGTTCTAAAAGCATTTGTGCACTGAAATATTTTGCTTATTTTCCAAATACCATTGTCTGTCGTTGGTTGTCTTGATTTCGTTTTTACATTTATCATAATGTCCGGTGCATAGTTGGTCACATTGTGTTTGTCAGTGATCGCTAATGATGCAGTGTTTGGGTTTTTTAAAAAACAGCTACCATCCTAAAGAAAAACCCAACACCCAAGCAGATTTTCTTCATTTTTAAAGTTAGTTAACAGTATAAGGCTGAAGTAATAATTGCACTTGAGTTCTCTTGTCCCTAGCAGGATAGTTCTTTTTCAAACAACATTGTGAAATCTTAGATTTTGTGGAAGGGGACTACTTTTTAGTGTTGGGGTTTGGGGGTTTTTTTGTTGCTGTTTGACACATGAAATTGCAAAATGTATGATCTAGTGATGCTGTTATGTGTAGACAATGACAATTATGGTGCTTGCTTGGTATAAAAAATTAGCATAAAAGTATTCTTGACTGGTAGAGGTTGGAAGGTTGTCCTTCCTGCTTTGGTATAATACCACATACAGAGCAGTAAATGGTCCTGTTTTTCTAATGATGTACTTGTCATCACAGCAGAAGTTTCTACTGAACAACTCATATTCACATATGTATTATTCACATTTCTGTTTTAAAGGGAATCCACTTAGTTCTGATATTGCTGCTGTTGAGGGTGGATAGGTTTACCCCTTAATTCCAGTGGTGCAGGATCCCAGATTAATTTTATAGATGCTCCTTCTTTCATTTTAATAATGAAAAAATATGAATCTGTGACCTGTTTTAAAACATCTTTAGCCATATCTTCATTTTTTATTTTTGATGCCTTGGGTAAATAGTGTGATAGTATTCATGTACAACAATTTGAGCCAGAATAGTTTTAAAAATAAGTGCTATCTGGAATAGAACCAGTCATTATTAATGCATGTTATCTGTAATGAGAACTTTCGGCTTTGTTTTTATTTTCCTGTTCTTTAAACGCATATCCTAAAGATCTTTGAGAGGACTATTCTGGAAGTCTTTCACTGTGGTGCCTTGTCCTAAATATTTGAAGGAGAGATGGGAAGAAGCACATTATTAAAATCTCTATTGTAAGAGCAGACCCACAGAATTGCATAAATTGCTTAATTTCTTGAATAGTGGTAGAACATTGAGAAGAGCCAAGCCTAATTTTGAAAAATATGTCTTGCCCAAAGGTTTTGACACTTAAGAAAATGTTACTTAGTGTCTCGTTATGCTGATGCAGTGGGGGTATTGTTAATTATATTAATGCAATCTTCTTTTGTGTGATAGAGGGAAAAGGAGCAGTTCCGCAAACTGTTTATTGGTGGCCTAAGCTTTGAAACAACAGAGGAAAGCTTGAGGAGTTACTATGAACAATGGGGAAAGCTTACAGACTGTGTGGTAAGTTTGGCATGCTAATGTGCAGTGATGTTCTAAACATATAGAATGTTTATAAACTGTAGAGAGTTTTAAACTTGGGTGTCACTGGCTGAAGTCCATTAGGGAGTGCTTATGCAGAGCGCTGTTACATCTGTGTGATGTTTTCATAGAATCATTTAGGTTGGGAAAGACCCTTAAGGTGATCAAGTCCAGCCGTAAACCTGACATGACCGAGCCCACCACTAAACAATGGCCCTAAGCGCCATGTCTATATGTCTTTTACATACCTGCAGGGACAGTGACTCTAGCAGAAATTGTTCCACTGAGTTTGTTTTGGGAGCAGTAAATACATACTTCATAACACAGCTTTAAATCTGTGGCCTTCAGAAAGCTTAAAAGAAATGATGTGTTTGATTTTTTGAGAAAACAAACGTAAATAGAAACATGTCACTGATACAGCAGTGTTTCTGAGTTATGGGTAGAGTCTTAGAGGACAACAATGGTTTGACTTCCTGTGGTGCCAAGCAGTGTTGTTCATGTACTTAATCAGCAGAGCCTGCTACTTTATTACAATTGTGTTTTGAAATCAAATCAAGCAAAGTGTAAATTGTTTACATGTCTCTTCAGACGTTTAGTGTTAAGCTTAACATGAGACAGGTAGAAATGATTTAAACGTGTTTATTATTTTTAGGTAATGAGGGATCCTGCGAGCAAAAGATCAAGGGGGTTTGGTTTTGTAACATTCTCCTCCATGGCTGAAGTTGATGCAGCCATGGCTGCAAGACCTCACACGATTGATGGAAGGGTGGTTGAGCCCAAGAGAGCTGTGGCTAGAGAGGTAAGTGTGGATTTGAAAGTAGATATTTTTCATGCTTTGAAAAAGGGATATCTGTTTGGGTCAGACAGTTATGCTTTGTTCATGTTTGAAATTGCCTGGGTTTAATTCTGTAGTTAAAAGGCTGCAGTTGGGGCACTATTTCCTATGGTTTTGGTCTGTTAAATGACACTATTACATAAATGTCTATTATTACAGTAGTTTATTGAATTGCTCTGGTCATAGAATCTTGTCTGCAAGGGACACAACTGAGGTCTGAAAGTATTGTTAGTGAAAACACGTTGAATGCCTGTAATTAGGCAAATTCCAGACTAACTTCTCTGGAATGGTTACTGTTACTAAGCCTCAAATTACTGAACTCCTGTCAATCTCTCCTGACTATTCCAGGATCTTCTTGGGTATTTCTAAAAGGTATAGAACTGCAGTGACTAAAAATAGAGAATGTGGTAGGGAAACTCTTCTTGTTTTCCAGTAATGGTGTACAAAATTATCTTGCCCCAGGCATATTTGGTTTTAAACTTCAGGGTACAAATAAGGTGTGTGCACAGGAATGCAGTGCACCTGTAGACTTCTCAGTCAGGTTACTGTGGCACAGAGGTACTTGAGGAGTGTTGTGGTTTAAGCCAGCAGGCCGCTAAACACCACACAGTCATTGGCTCACTCCCCCGTCCCTGCAGCGGGACGTAAAATTCGTGGCTTGAGATAAAGACAGTTTAATAGGACAGAAAAGGAAGGGAAAAGAATAATAATGATAAAAGAATATACAAATTATCCACAATGCAGTTGCTCACCACCTGCTGAATGAATGCCCAGCCAGTTCCTGAACAGTGGTCACTGCCCCCTGGTCAACTCCCTCCCAGTTTATGTACTGATGTCATATGGTATGGATGGAAACCCCTTGGCCGGTTTGGGTCAGCTGTCCTGGCTGTGCTCCCTCCCAGCTTCTTGCTGGCAGGGCATGGGAAACTGAAAAGTCCTGACTAGAGTAAGCACTACTTAGCAACAACTAAACCATCCGTGTGTTATTAACATCATTCTCATACTAAATCAAAAACATAGCACTACGCTAGCTACCAGGAAGAAAATTAACTATCCCAGCCAAAATGAGGACAAGGAGAAAGCACAGATTCGAGATGACTTTCTTTCCCACGTTGCGGGAGTGCTGGGAGGGTTTACCAGTTTAAGGCTAGACCTAGGTGTTCAATGCATTTGGACTGATGAACTGGAATTGAATGAACTGTCCCAGAGGTCAGAGGAAATACAACCACTGGTACCACTGTTAGCTAGCCTGGTTTTCTTGCTGTTCCCCGCAGAACTTGGAGTGGTTAGCATTCGGAAAAAGTCATTCCTGTCTAGTGCAGCAGCTCAGTTACCACGCTTCAAGTGTAAAAGCAACCCATCAATGTGAGGAGTGGTCTCCATATTTTGAATAGGGGTTAAAATGCATAGCTGTGGACTTGCTGAGGTTGAAAGACCTTTGCTGTTGATATGAGTAGAATAGGGGTTTCACAACTGTTGGGGACATGGGTGGAGGAAGCCGACACATCTTTGTTTTAAGTATAAAAATCATGCAGAACTTGCAGTTCTTTCAAACAGTTGATTTTAAATATGCTCAAAGGCTTTTTATTTACTTTTATCTGTATCTTTTTCAGTGCTCTGTATCTTTTTCAGTGCTTTTAAGGCTTTGACATAAAGGGGGGGAAGAAAAACCTCCAAAGTACCCCATGTTACTTCCCTCCCAGAAGGCCCTCCAAGGAAGGTGGCAGGGACCTGCATTGTAAGAGGGCTATCCTAGTGTTTGAAAAAGATGTTAGTTTGTCAGTATTCCATTCCTGAAATCCTGGCAAAATAGTGATTAGTGAAACTGTTTTTCTTTGTGGTAATTTAAAGGATTCTTTCAACAGGAATCTGGAAAACCTGGTGCTCATGTTACTGTGAAAAAACTATTTGTTGGTGGTATTAAAGAGGACACCGAAGAGCACCACCTTCGTGACTACTTTGAGGAATATGGAAAAATCGACACTATAGAAATCATTACTGACAGACAGTCTGGTAAAAAGAGAGGGTTTGGATTTGTTACATTTGATGACCATGATCCTGTGGATAAAATTGTATGTAAGTAAGCCTCATTTCACTCTCTCATTTGATAGTGTTAGTCCTTGCAGTCATGGTAATTTTGTAAAGCTAAACTTCACTAACAAGGTAATGGGATTAGTTACATGCATGAGTATTTGCTATATCATAGTTATGATGAATTCTGTGGGAACATGCATTTTAAATAAGTACTGACTTCTTTGCTTAAAAGTCACATGGTATTTTGGGTTTTTAAATTCTATGGAATATGTATGGATTCATTTGGTAATTACTTCATTTTAGAAGACTGATACACTTATTTGTTGCCAGATCAGTCAGTACTTAAATGCTGATGGTATCTTACTTGATGTGGTTACAGTGCAGAAGTACCACACCATCAATGGCCATAATGCAGAAGTAAGGAAAGCTCTCTCTAGGCAGGAAATGCAGGAAGTGCAAAATTCTAGAAGTGGGAGAGGAGGTATGTACAAGTAACGGTTAACGGTTTGTGGTTGATTTTTGTGTTCGCTTTGCATGATCTCACTACTTCTAAATGTTAAACTGTTGCAGGGAACTTTGGGTTTGGTGATGCACGTGGAGGTGGTGGCAACTTTGGTCCAGGACCTGGTAGCAATTTCAGAGGGGGAGCCGGTAAGACAGGCATGTTTGTCACATTTTTTTTTTCCCTTATTTATACTGTCTTTCTGGTTCTGGGTAACTATGTAAGCTACTGCTGTTTAATTTAAATGCAGCTGTAGCAATTAGAGAATTTATGGGAAAAATAACTTGTAAACCTCTTCTGTAGAATACAAACTGATTATGTGGATATTCAGTAAAAGAAGTTTGGGGTTTTTTTAAAGGATTTTATTAAAAGCCAAAATTAACCTAAACTTAATAATTTCATTAAGGAATTCAGAGACTTCTCCTTTGGAATTCTATGCAGCACTTGCGTGAGCTTTAAAGTGGAAGTGCTATGTTCAAAATTAAAACTAGGTACCTTACAAATGCAAGAAAAGAGATGATGTAGAGCAATGATTAGATGTGTTACTTCACACAGCCCTTGAATTTAGAAAAATATGTGTGCTTAATCAATAGTCTCTGAGATTTGGTCCTTAAGGTCATGGGGGTTTGAGAATTCAGTTAGTTTGCTACAGGTGAATTTACATGCTTTGGGTTTTTTCTTCCAACAGATGGATATGGAAGTGGCCGTGGATTTGGTGATGGGTATAACGGATATGGTGGAGGACCTGGAGGTTAGTTTACTTCCTTGGTGGTGGTGGCAGTGGCTATTGTTTTTCTCTCATTCAGAAACATTTTTATATTCACTTATCACTTGTATAAAATTCATATTAATTGCCAAAGCCGTTTTGCTGGCTTTAAGAAGCATATGTGGTTGTTGGCTTATGTTAAACCTTTATGTGGTAAATTCATGGTTATTTCTTGGACAGCCATGCGCTTTCTTTAAAGAACAGCAGTGTTTCTTAAAGTTCTTGAAAGATCAAGGTTTTAATTGAGGCTTTTAGGGTTCTGGTTACAATTCCTTTAGGGTGGGAGTTGGTATGTGCCTTCAAAAATAGTGTTCATAGACATTTCTTACAGAACTCCTACCCTTTTCTTAGCCTGTAGACTTCTACACAGAAAAATATCCTCTGATTCTGTAGAATTTGGTTGCCTTCTACACTGAAAAGTTTATTTTAAAGGATTATATTGTTATAGGTGGCAACTTCGGTGGCAGTCCTGGTTATGGAGGAGGAAGAGGAGGATATGGTGGAGGAGGACCTGGATATGGCAACCAGGGTGGGGGCTATGGAGGTGGTTATGACAACTATGGAGGAGGTAACCTACTGGCTTGAAATGACCAAGCATTTCAGTTGTAGAACAGTGCAAGTCACTTGAGATTTGGGCTGGGTGGGTGGGTGGTGGTGTAAATGTTGTCTAAGGAAGCTCTTGTTTTCCAAAGAGTATGAAAAAGCGGTTCATTGCATACACAGCTGGAATATGTATATGATTTTGTACTTTACTAAAAATTCTAATAATGAGATAACTTTGTGAGTGCCGTATGCGTTTTAGCTCATTTAGGTATTTCTCCACTTTTGTATTGATAATCCAGGCAATTATGGAAGTGGAAACTATAACGATTTTGGAAACTACAACCAACAACCTTCAAATTACGGTCCAATGAAGAGTGGAAATTTTGGTGGCAGCAGGAACATGGGGGGACCATATGGTGGAGGTATTGTATATGTCCTGACCTGTTTTGGAGCCAGAGTGGGTGGGCTTTAGTCTTTTGGGGAGGAAGATAGGACAAGAAATAACTGTTTTGAACTAAAAGAGGGCAGTAGATGAGGATTAGATGTAAAGAAGTTGTTCTTTCTGGTGGGGGTGGAAGTTCTATGTTCTTTGCTATCCGCTCACACCATTTATAGAGAGTCTAGTTAATGTCACTAAATTTGCTGGGATTTCTTCTCTTCCCCCTCCTGTTGTAGTGTCACATTTTTCTGACACTTTCTGCTTTTGTTATCTAAATGTTATTTAATATGGCTTGTAAAGCTTGTGAAATGGAAACTGAAATACAAAGCCCTTTCTTGTAAGGTTTAGCATGCAAATAAAGTCAGCCCTTGCAAGCTGAAGACAGTACAGTGCATCAAATTACATGTGACACTGTTGAATCTTCTAGGATTGCAATATGTAGTTCTGGTGGCAGTTTTGGGTGTTACTTAGAGGAAGACAGCAAAATGTTAGTCTCTGTTTCTTGAAGTAAAGCAGATGTTAATCTTCATGAAGAACTAAAAGCATCCCTAGATGTAAAAAGTGTACCGAGGTAACTCTTCTGTTTGTTCTTTTTCTGCAATTGCAGGAAACTATGGTCCGGGGGGCAGTGGAGGAAGTGGTGGATATGGAGGGAGGAGCCGTTATTGAGTTTCTGCAAGCATGCCATGGGTAAGTATGTTTTTAAGTGTTAAAATTGCAGTGATTCTTGAGAGTAGCTGCAGGAGTTAAAAGCTTTTTAGGATCGTATTATCTTTCCTTTAAAAAATGGTTAGATGAATAATTTCATAACCTATTTTTTTACTCTTTACTTCTGTTGAAACAGGCTTCACTGTATAAATAGGAGAGGATGAGAGCCCAGAGGTAACAGAACAGCTTCAGGTTATCGAAATAACAATGTTAAGGAAACACTTATCTCAGTCATGCATAAATATGCAGTGATATGGCAGAAGACACCAGAGCAGATGCAGAGAGCCATTTTGTGAATGGATTTGGATTATTTAATAACATTACCTTACTGTGGAGGAAGGATTGTAAAAATGCCTTTGAGACAGTTTCTTAGCTTTTTAATTGTTGTTTCTTTCTAGTGGTCTTTGTAAGTGTAGAAGCATTCCTTTGATAATGTTAAATTTGTAAGTTTCAGGTGACATGTGAAACCTTTTTTAAGATTTTCCTCAAAGTTTTGAAAAGCTATTAGCCAGGATCATGGTGTAATAAGACATAACGTTTTCCTTTTAAAAATTTAAGTGCGTGTGTAGAGTTAAGAAGCTGTTGTACATTTATGATTTAATAAAATAATTCTAAAGGAAATATTGTGTAATTTTAGATTTTTTTTTAATATTGTAAAATAAGGCAAGGAGTGGGTAGTATAAGGTCCCACAAATAATATAAAGCTATTGTTGTACATGTAAAATTAAATGCTGGTCAGAAAAAAGTATGTTGTCTGTAAATGATCAGGTTTAAAATACCTAGATAACTTAAGGGATATCTCTGCAAGGAGAAACACCTTTTTAGATCTTTTAGATGCTGCTTCTTCAATGGCAAGGAAAGGAAATATCCCCAGCGAGGTACTCTTCCAGGGACACAGGTCTAGTACAAGAGAACTCTTGAAAACGTCACTAAATTCAGCCAGTCTTAAAAAGCTGCGCTGTATTTCTGCAAAGCTTTAACTACAGTAGTTTATAAGGATGCCAACGAAGGCTGAGGGTGTAGAGCAAACTAGTTCTAAGCTTCAGTTAAACTTCTTTAGGTAAGATCTTATTTACTTTTCCTTTCTTAATGTTCCAAAACCAAGAAACTAATATTGTTTGACAGTATTATTTCAGTATAGTGATTATCGTTATGTAGTTTAACATAGCAATGAATTGAGTTAACAATTACCAATTGAAAAGAAATTTGTGAATCCTGTTTTCTTGTATTATTAAATTTTTTTACAAACAAATTTTTGTTAATTTCAGCTACTTAACGTATTTTTTTCCTACTGGAATCTAGCTATGATATGAACCCTGGACAAGCATAGACTGCTGCCACTGTACACTGCTACAGTTGAACAAATGAGACCTGCAAGTGTCCATTAGTAAAGCTTTGCAAGGGTTCCATCCCTGGTGTTGGTAGTTAAAATGGTAGGTCACAAGTTAATTAAATCATACAACTTTAATTTTTGCATCCTGCAACATTTTATTTTTTCTTGGGAGTCTGTGCATTACGGTGGTTGCAAGGTAATGCAATGAAGGTAGTTCTGTGCTGTTGAAAATGAACTATGTTGTTATGTGTCTTGTCTGCTGTAATCTATTTTATATAACACGTTTCATCCTGAAGGTTCCCAAGTAACTCTAGACTGTTTACGTGTAAGGAAAAAAATTGCACCACAGAATACATCTGCCTCTGTGAAGGAATGTGTCGTCCATTCTTTTAACAACTGCATAAGCAGTTCTTTAGGAGGGGAAGTGAAAACTTCAAATGAAACTGCAGGTGGTATTTCATAAGTGTATAATGTAATTATGTAAATTGGAATTTGGCTAGAACGTTGAGGTTTCCACCATTTTTTATAGTTCTTGCAGCTAATAAACCTTAGTGCCAAATTCAGTCAGCCTTACTCACCGCATTGAATGTTTGCACCTCAAATTAATAGAAATTCATCAAGTAATGAGTTACTCAGAGTAAGGGTGGCATACTCTACTAGATTTGGTTTTTAAATAAAAATCAACAAAACCCACCAAAAAAAAGGCAACCAAAAAAATGCCCTCATTTCAAAGTTCCACTGCCATTAAAAGGCTACCCACTGAAGAACGTGGACTCAGCTAACAAAAGTCCTGTTCCTTTTTGTGTTAGACACACCAGTGAACTGCTTATACTTTTTTTTTAAAAAAAAAAATGGCTGAAGTTCCCCTATTGGTAATTTGGTTTAGACATATGTGATAAACATCTTCAGATACACTTTTTTTTTCTTTGGCAGGAAGGTGCCATGCTGCAGGTAACTAATGAAGAAGTGGTCAACCACAGAAACGCTTCAAGAAATAAGAAATTCTGTATCATCACAAAATAGTTGTTTTTGCTGCCTTCATTAAAAATTTAGAGGTTAAATGAATACTGATAAAACATCACAATTAGTACAGCTCCCTGTAATGCTGGGTTTTTTAAATTACAGTAATAATGTCTTGTAAACCTTTCGAATAAAATTCAGATTCGTTAGGAGAAACAAATCACTAATGTTAAAATAGCAAACATTCTGTGAGTAGAAAGTTTAACTACGTATTTTTATAACTTTGATAGCTTTAAAATAAAGTATTTTTTATACCAAAGTAGTTCTAGTGTAATGCTTAATAAAACTTAGTGTGTGTCTAACATTAAATAATGTTTATGTGCAGCTTTTAGACCCTTTCATGATTTTGATACACTCCATTTTGAGGTGGATTTAAAACAAAGTCAACTTGGCAAATGTATTCACAGAACTTGTATCTCTGACCACAGGCATCTGTTCTCTGTTGGGAGAAACAGTGCTGCAAATTAAAAACGCTCATCTTTTTGCTGTTGGACACAACTGCTTTAAAGTAGCTTTTTGGCTGTGTTTTATATCACGTTATAAAAATATATCTCCTCCTTTCCTGTTAATGAAATTAACCACTTGAGACAGTTTGTCAAAATGTGATAGGACAATAGCTTTATCCTTTCCACCTGTAAGGAGCTTCTAGCATCAAGGGAGAAAGACTGAATGGAATGTAGAGTTCCTGCTGTACCAGAACTGTGTTACTGATAGCTGCATCTTCTGGGGAGGAGGGGGACAAACAAACAAAAAAACCCAACCCAAAACCAACCCAAACTCCCAAGTGTGAGCTTGGGAAAGCTTCAGCTGGGAAGGTACTTGAGGGGAGGTTTCTTCACTCTGTACTGTTTTAACCTGTTACTGATGTACATGGCTTATTCTAAACTTGAAATTTATAAGCTTAGCTGTGGCAGAATCATGTCTTAACCTTCATAGAATTCAAAATTCTATTTAAGGATTCACATGTGACTACTTCTGTGTTTTATTTGAACTTTTCAAATATTTGTACAGGTAATGGTGAGCTGCAATGGAGGCACAAAGCGAAGACGCACAAAATATGCTTTACTTTCTTCTTTCCAGCAGAATGAGTTGACCAGTTGATAAGGGATTTATTTGCCGCCTTTCCTGGAGCTTAGACTTAGTTAATGGAAGTTTTTTCTTTACAGTTGCCAAGTCCATGTTCGTATGACCAAACCACTTTAAAGGGGAATAATAATTCTGTCAGTTTGAGATATTTACACTTTTTCGGTAGTTTTGCAACAAGGTTTAAAATTTACAATGTTCTATTTTCCATAATGAGGATGTTTTAATACTGATCTACTGGTGATGGGGGAAGGGAGTGTACAGGGGACAGCAGTATGCAAGAACTAAGTTACTGGACATTTAAAGTCTTAAAAGCTTGTAGTATTTGGGTAAGCTTCCTGTGGTCTTGCTGTTGAACTTCCATGACTTTCCTTCTTGGTATGTTTTTAAGAATTCAAGCAAGTGACACTTTACTGGTGGATTCAGTGAGACGAGTCACCATTTTGAGTCAACCTGACGCTGAAAGCTAGTGACTTTGAATAAAAACAACAGTGTGTGGTCAATTACTGGTCCTCAATTTGCAGACTGTGTACTTCTCCTCTCTTACTTCCCAAGAAACTTGGTTTATGTCACTCTACAGAGGCTGTTTTCAAAGCAAGGGTAACATTGCTGGTCAGTGTGTTTTGGTGTACAAGAACTGAGGATCAGGTTGTCAGTACTAGGCCCAGCTTGCCCCTGGCAAACACTTACTACAGCAACTGAGGGAAGAATGTGAAAGACAACATAACTCCTTGGTAACCGGTATGGGAGCAAAAAAACCCCAACCCCAAACTAACTACAGCGTTTATAAAGTGATGGTGAAGAGAGGTCAGTGCTCGGGTCTGGCCCCTCAGCCTTTGTGTTCTCTGCATTACTGACATTGAAAGGTGAATTGTACTCACTTGTATTGCTTGTGCTTCAGGTGGTGAAAAGTGTTGAGGAAAATGTGAGCAATTGCTCTTAACACATCGTAAAGGGAGCAGGACTTGAACTGTGCCGCGTGGGGAAGAAGAGTGCATTCTTTTAGTTTTATGATGAATGTACACGTTACCTTGGGGTGAAATTGTATGAATTTTTGAAGGAGCTGTCAGCAGCTTGACCACACCTGTGAAAGGATTTACTGCTTCAGTACGCTCTCAGCATGTTCCCTGTAGCTTTAGCGTTCCTTTTGCAAAGCAGAGTGCGTGATGCAAGTGGAATCCTGTAGCAGCGCTGTTACTTTTTTTTTTTTTTTTTCTCCGAAGGGAGATGCCCGGTTCTCACCTTGTCTACAGAGTGACGCGGGTAGGAGCGTGTAGCGCAGCAGGCCGTGCCTGGGCAATGCCCACCCGCTTTGCCAGAACCCATGCGGTCCCTTTTAACCGCCGCGTTCTTGCCTCGCAGCCTAGTGTTGATTTGCGTTGCTAGAAGTTACTCCAGTCAATGTAAGCAGGAACTGGTTTATTTATCAGAACTGATCAGTGCTTCAACTCCAAACGGCTGTGTGACTTGCCCAGTGCGCTGCTATGCATGTACTAGGTCAACAGCGTTTGGGGACCGCGTGGTTTCCAGACTAGCTTCTGGGACCTCCTGTCCTGCTTCCCTGTGTGAACAAGCTGGCTGTGTGGGCAAGTCCTAGGAAACCACTGTTCCCCCAAGTCCTTGCCAGCATGTGATTTCCCCCCTACCCCCTTGCTTCCTCTTCCTTGGCCTGCTCTTTCTCAGTCCGTTTTGGGGCATTCTTGTCTGAAAATCAATGGCTGATGCGTTTAATGGCGTTCTAGGCCCTGTGTAGCAGGTACCACGTTGCAGTGCTTCTACCAGGTACACTGCGGTAGTAAGACAGCACATGGCTACACGCGTTGTCTCTTATTTGGTTTATTTAATAAACAGTTTTTCACCAAACCTGGTGGTGAGTGTCCTGTTGCCTCATTTATAGGCCTCTACCTACTCTGTCCTCAAGAGTCTCATTAGAACCATACTTGACTCCCGTCAGACACAAGTGAAGTGTGTGTATTTTGGGACAAACACTGACCAATCTTGATGAAGCAGCTTTGTCCTTTATTTCCTCTTCAAAGTTTGTTCCTCTGGTTTACCCTGTCTGAAACTAGATTGTAAGCTCTCGAGCAGGAAGAGTCTTGGCTTGTAAAACTGAGCTGCTGTAAAAAGCAAAGTTGAATAAAACCCAACCGCCAAGGTAAAGCCATGCTGCAGTGCAGTACTGTTGGGGCTCGGCCTCGCACTTCGTAAGCACTGCGTAGGGTGACTGCGTAGGGTGTTGCATTCTGCTGAAGGACTACACTTCTAATGGGTGCTTCTCTAGAAAAGGTATGGCTGGATCCGGCAGCAGCTGGCGGCTGATGCTGTTCCATAGTGCTGGCGAGTGTTGCTACCGGCAATAACGGGGAAGGTAATCCGTGTGCTTTGTGATTTCCCCGTTGCCTGGTGTTTTTCTCTGTACTTGCTCAATCTGACCTTTTCTAACCCCTTGCAGATAACCTCTTTTTTCATTAATGTAACAGACCTGCACCTGCAGTTGACCACTCAAACGTTACAGAATGCTTAATGGCTTTACTGTGGGAACAATAATGACAACTCCTGTGCTGATATTTGCATTTTTTTGTTGCTGTATCAGCAGCTCAATCTACAATCCTCAGCCGTGCCATTTTCTAGCAGTGTGACAAGTCTTTTAAAAAAAAAAAAAGGCATTTTCATTGTTCCTACTTCAGAGAGATGCTTTTCTCCGTGTCACACCCAGTGAGGAGACTGCAGCCCTAATGCCTTTTTCACGACATACCTGGCTCCAGAGCATGTCTGATACCATGCCACGTCCTTTTACACAGCATAGTTCCTGGTTTGTACACCTAGGATTTCGGTTTCTTGAAAGTTAACGATCATGAAGAAAGCCCAGACTTCAGTCGGGGGTTTCCCACCTTCTACAACTATTTTGGTTCAAAGTCGATGCTGTTTTCCTGCGTAGCTCCTTGACTCCCCTACAGCGTCTCCTTTTTGTATATGAGTTGAAAAACAAGGTAAGGCCGTCGTATGAAGCATATTAGAAGTAGCTTCAGGAACCCAAATATAAGGTATAGCCAAGACTTAAGCAATGTTTGGGGGTTGTTTTTCTTTAAACACAGGCTGGTGAAGGTGCTTCAAAAAGCATGAGCTGTTTTTAGGTGAAGCTTAATGGCAGTCTACTAGAACTGCAAAACCAGATTGTTCTGAATTCTGGCTACGGTTTTCTCATTGCTGTGGGTAGGTAGCTGAAGGTTGGAGAAAGTACCCTAGTACATCTAGACCTAATGCTCGGTGTCTTCCTATCAGCACTGCTGTAACCTGCAGTCCACCCCAAATCAGTAACTCGCCCAAGAGGTTTTGTAGGGGTATGGTTGCTAACTGAGTTCTCAAAAATAGAGATGCATACATAAAATCTGTTTAAGAAATGCACTTGTTGAACAATGACAAGAGTGGAATTGGCTGAGGGAGGGCAGCTGATGTTACTTTCCAATCTGCAGATTTACAGGGAAGGGGATGTGGTTGGGGCTGATGTCTTTGCTTTATACACCTCACCTGGAGTGTGCTGCTTTCTATTAGGATTGCTCTCTGAAAGAGTCCCAACAAGCTTCCTTATTTTCAGCGTGTGCCAAAATTTAACCGTGTAACTGTTACCCAGTTGGGGATGTGTGTGCGTTACTTCATTAGGAGGTGGTTCAACCAGAGTCTGCAGAGACCCCCCCCCTACTGCTGCAGAAGGAGTGGGCACCAGAAGGTTTAGCCATTTTTTATTTTTTTTTTATCCCTCCCTCCCCTTGTAGGACTGCAGAAACTTGTGTTGCGAGGCCCTAAACCAGAAATACTTGGGTTTCTGGTTTTATCAGTTACGGGCCTAATCTATCAGAATTTGTGCATGTGGGCCATGAAGACTTGAAGACCTGGTCCTGCAAAGGCTATACGTATAGGCTTTAAACTGCTTATTATGTCATTTAATTAAAAGATGACAATCGTACAGACTCAAACGTGGGTTTTTTTTCCCCCCTAGAACTAAAAATAAAGTTCACAATTGTTCATGTGTATCTGCTACCTGTTGCATGTTTTGGTTGGCTTCATCAACTAGCAATTAAATAAATGCCTTGTGAATACCGGTTAGGATAGATGCGCTTTACACTGATGCTTAACCACCATTAAGAAACTTCAGAGCTCGCTAATGAAAGTTTCCTCTATGAATTTACCCTATCAGTTTGAGGCTGTGGTGAAACTGATGAATGAACGATTGGATGCACACGTTTATGTAAAGGAATCTTTTAATATAAAATGCAGAGCAAATTGTTCAAAACGGCCGATTTCATTACTGATAATTTAGTGCATTTTGTGCTCTGAGGCAGTGCTCCCTTTTTAGAAAATACCACTTGATGCTACCAGTTACTGTAAACACAAGTGCAAACCAACAACACAATTTACACGCTAGTGGCATAGTTTATTCCTTCAGAAGGTCTAAGCTGGCATTTCAACTTGTACTGCATGTATGTGTACTTTGTATGTGTTTGGTGCCAAGTGCTTTTTTTAACATACCTGACCATAGAGTCGCTATGTTGTCATCATGCCATGACCGATGAGATATTTTTAAATACCAGTTTTACGGGGTTTGTTTATAAAAGATATAAAAAGTATTTGTTGCTATCTAGTTGATAATATTGGTAATTATTTTAATAGCTTACAAATTTGTATGCCTCTTAACTTACCTTCCTTATCATTCATTACACCTTCTTTATCATTCATTACGTGCCTTTTAGGCCATCTTTTTTGCAGACTCTTTTCAGGTTGTAAAATAGAAAAGGGTAAGCTGTTGTGAATAAGCATGTGACTGAATAAAATGTCATCTTTTTCATAGCACAAATAAATAAATCTCAAACCTAAAAGCTCGTCTCTTCATTCAAAGCTGCTATCAGAGTGTAACCTCATTAAAGACAAATACAGATAAATAGTAATTTGATTTAATTTAAAGATTTGGGAGAAATCTTAAAAAAAATAAATCCGTAACATTGGTGATACTTATAAACTACCAGTTTTAAAAAGCTTCCTTGAGGAATGTATCTAAATGGGGGGGAAAAGGGAAGGTACACAAATAAATATATCACAGACTGAGAACAGAATTCTTACACCATCACTCATTTTCATGGAAGAAAGTTGAGAATGATTCAGTTGCAGAGGATGAAGATAAGACAATATTGAATCAGACACTGATTATTTTTCAGAATCTATTTGCAGATTGACCATATGAGTTGTAAAATTAATTGGTACATTATGTTTGCTTGGAGCTATGATGGTGAAAGTAGTGAGGAAAAATGCACTAGCCTCCTTCCTGGGCCTCTCTCCCCAAAGGAAAACTAGGAAAAGCAGAACAGTTCTGAACAAATGCAAAGCACAAATCTCTTAGGAATACATAAATCCACAGTGAATTTAAGGTGAAGACGAACTTCAGCTACAATTTTTCTTTCAGTACTAAAAAAGAATAGTAAGATAAGGTCACTTTGTGTATGAAGAATCAGGTACTCAACACTGAAACACATTTTTCTTCCATGTGTAACTTTGCTCTAAAGCTTGCCTTTTTTTCCCCACTGATGTTCTCTCCCCCATCCCCATCACCAGAAACTAAATTTGTAGTTTTACAAAGGCCTATATAACTACATTTCTACCAATGGCCTAGCTCCTTTAATTCTAATTAAAACAAAACAATTTCCTCATCCAGAAGCTTCAGCTGGTAGACACAGATCACAATTGGCTCAGTTTGCCAAACCCTTGAATATGCAGTTTTCCTCCTCAAATGTAGTCTTTTCTGTTCATACTACTGACCTCCAGTCTTCATGCAAATATCCTCATCATTCTTTCAGGAAAAATAAAACCAAAGTGATCTTCAGCCATCTTAGTTTTCTTTCTGCTCTTTTTCGTTATCTTGTTTCTGTTCTGATTTGACCAAGTGTTTGGGTATTACAAAAACACTGCCATCGCTACTGCAATGAATGACATACTGGCGTGGGTTAACAGGTCTACCCTGGTCATCCCTCAATCTACTGAAAATGTCACTGTACAAGTTCTTTAACTTCTGCTTCATCCGGCTGATTGATCTGCTACACTGAGAGTGCTCCTTTTTAAGGCTCTCCTTTTGTGTTTGAAGATTACATACATCTTCTTCCAAGTTAAGAATTGCATTCAGTTTACGTTTACGACAATTTTGGGCAGCAACTTTGTTTTTTCCTCTTCGTCTGATGTCACGTAGAAGCGATACCTGAGTATCTGTCAGATGGTTCTTTGCTAGCATGGTGTTGAAAGAGTCAACGGGCATGCTCACAATTTCATCTACTGAAAATGGTATTCTCAGAGCTTTTGCACTGTGTTCAGTTCTGCCAAGGTTTGCATCAGTAGAATTATGGCACCTATGCTTTACTTTGTTTGGTTTCTCCATCCACATCTGCTGCTGATGCTCTGGAGTGGATGCTGCTTGACTTGGCAGCTGATCGTAAGTGTGGTTATGAAGATACTGCTGAAGTGTGGCTTCTCTGGAACACTCTGAATCACCTGGATATTCCACATGGGCATATTTACTGTGTTCCTGTCTATGGCCACCAACAGCTCCTAAGCCATGTGAAGAAATAGATTTAACATCACTGCTGTACCCAACAGCACCTTCACTGCTGACTGAGTAGGTGGCGGTGCTGTGACTTGAATTTAAAGACAGTCCCAAATCTAAGCCAGGTTCTTCAAAGAGCTGAGAAACTTCTATAGGATCAAAGCCTTCCTCCAAAACCAAAGATATGAGTTTACTTTCATCAAAATTGTCATCGTGGGCCATTAGGTTTCTGGTGTCAGCAGCTGAAAACAGCTCTGTCAAATTTGACCCATGAAGTAGTGATTCTGGATTTGTGATATTAGAGCTTGACTGAGGAAAAGACTCTTGCCTTTGTAAATGTCTTGTTTCTGAATTTGATTGAGTGGGGTAGTTTGTTCTTAGTAGCATGGCATCGTGAGGATCGAAGCAGTGGTAAAGTGTCTGGGTCAAACTTACATTGTGGTGTGAGGACGATGGGTCTCCAGAAGTAGCAACTTGTATATCTTCCAGTAAACTCACCTAAAAGATGATGGAGGGGAAAAATGGGATCTTCTATAAAATGAATGCCTCTACATTCTTCACCTGTAGGTCTTGATCAATTTATTTTTTAATATTCCACTATTTGAATCTATTAAAGTCAAAACTTTGTATATTAAACTCTTCTATCCTGAATATCGTTTCCCATTTGTACACAGCACAATCTGCACTGGCATATTGCAAGAGGAAGCGGGAAAGGCGCAGAAGAAAAGCGACTGAAGAGATGGGAGGAGGAGGACTGCGGGCGTGATGAGTGTTAAGAGGTGGAAATGGGAATGTTGATAAGTGTACAGCAAACTACAGCCTCCGTGTTCATCTGATCTGGTCTAAGTAAAGGTCCTTCTAGGATGAGTGGTCCTGGCCCTTCCCTGCTAGTGGTTTTGATGATCATCTGATTCCAGGGTGAGCTGGTTCAAGGTGCTAAACTGTTAGAAAATTAACCCTGTAAAGAAGATAAATAGCTCACTGGCAGAACTTAACCAGTAAGAATAGAGGTGTAAGAAAAAGAGGGGAGGAGGCCAGGAATGTTAAGGTCATGCTGGCACATCCTCACTGCTTTTCCTTCACAGTTTATAAAGCTTTTGGGGCTGTGAGCTGCCACACTTGGCTCAGCTCCTTCTTAACTGAGGTCTATTGTGTTCAGATTTCAACTCCTTTACTAATTAGTTTGGAGGAAACATTCCACACCCCCCACCACCCCACCACCCCCCACCCCACTCTCAAATCACACCTTCTGTGGATGTCTTTTGACTTTAAATTACTACTCAGTTTTTCATTACAAAAATAAAGCTGCTTTATGATCCCTCAGCCCTGAAGTCCAGATGATAAATGAGTGCTGCAGTACCATTAAGGCCCACATTTTGTGGGCCTGGGTTATAGTTGCTGGGTCCTAGAAGTACAAAGCCACTGCACAAGATCATGTCAGGGTACTTGCTGACAAGTAGATTAGTCATAAATACATGCATACAAAAAGATTGAGAATGTAAATACATCGAGGAGGAAGCGTATGATACGATTCCTCCATAGCTGAGCATCCCTACCATAGTGCAGGAAAGGACTTTTCTGCCTGCCATTCATTGAACAAAAAAAAGTACTCTCCACAGGCAAGGAATGATGTATCATAAAGACCAGAATGTCTTAAGTTCTCTACTATGCTTACTGGGAGCTCAGGTAACAGAACAAAGTCTTTTGCCTTTATCCCCTAGGGCGCTACCTTGTACTAGACCATCTGCAGTCTGACAGAGCTGGTATTTTCAATTAAGCCCTTGAAAAGAAATACTCTTAGCAAGTTAACTATTAAAAAAATCCCCCCCACTGTAAAGACTTGGTACCTGGTACCTGGAAAAAACAAGCAACCCATTTTCAACAGATAGATTGTCACAAGATGGCAGTGCATTAATAGTCTTAAATAAAATATGCAACCGTGTATAAAGGCCACAGCCAAATTCCTTTCAAATTATGAAAAGAACAGAGAACACTAAACTGATGAACTTCTGAACCTTGTTAGTGTGGAATCCATTACCAAAGCTGAACAGAGGGGGTGGCTAATTTATGGACTCGGAGGCACCATCCGACCTAGATATTCCCAAAACTAGGTGTTTCAGAGATAAATATGAAGTTACACAGAAAACACTAATGACCCTGTAAGGCTCCTGCAATGGGAAGCATATGTAAGATGCCCTTGGAGGACTGCAAAAAAGGAATGTAGGGAGTAGCTTCATGGTTAATGATCGCAGCTATGAGCTGTGGGAGAGGACCAAGACTCCAGTTAAGATAACAACTGGGGTTTTTTTTGTGAAGATGGGCACCTAGAAAGTAAACAAATAGCGTCATGAGCCCAGAAGATAAAAGAAAAGAAAACAAAATGGTTTTGCTGCTAATGCTGGCTGATTTGCCGTGAAGATGGGTCTATTCTTCTTGAGGGTGGTATCCTTGTAAGCACTTGACCCAATATTTATGGCAACCTCTAATCTTTGGCTGCAAATGCTTAATAGCTGCTAGTGCTTAATAACTCAGTGCTGCTCTAGAGAAACACACCAAGAGCTGCTGTATAAATACAGCATTAGATTTCAGAAAGGGAATTATCAGTTGAACTATGTTGTCCAGTGGCTCCATCCAACCTTGAACACCAGCTGACAGAGAAGACAGGACTTTGCAGTTTTCAAATCCCAAACTACTGGGGAAAATTTTTTGAGTAGAGCCAATGACAGCTGCTGTAAAAGGTGGATACTAGCGTCTTTAACATCTTCAGGTAAGTTTTACTGCATTGATTTGCTGGTATATTCACAGTTGTTGTTTTTTAATTAGACAAAACAGAGCAAGTAATTATCCAATAATCACTGACTGTATCCCAATCTATTAGCAACACATGTGTTCTCCCATTTACCTCTATCATGTTTTCCATCTGTGATGACAGAAGCTGTAAATATTCCTCTAAGAAGAGAAGGGAATCTACATGGTTGCAGTTGCTCTGTGACAGAAGAAACAGAAAAGCTTTGTAAAGCACAATTATATTTTACACAAAAGGAGGTAAAAATCAAAGTCCAAGAGGAAACAGAGCACAGCTCTGTGAAACTCTGCTGCTGACCCTGCCATCAAGTCTTCATCCTGATGGGAGATGTCACGTTGCTAGAATGAGCAGAGTAACTCCATGGCAAGAGCGTCCTACTCTGCCTTACAACCACAGAACTGGGCTTTCCTCCTCTCCCAGGCTGCACCTACCCACCGGTGTGGAAAAATCAAGTATTTTTTCAAAGCCTAGCTGCCAGGACAGCAGCGAACAGAGGCTGGCAAGAAAATCAGATCTGATGTTCTCAGCTGTACTAAGGTCTGAAGAAGGTTTCTTTCCATTGTAGCTCTCAGAGAGAACAAAACCCAAAGAGCACCCATTTCAGTTTAGCATCCTTAATGTTATTTCTCTGCCTTCTAGTTACAATACATGTTAAAATCTGAACAATCCAGTTTCCCAAATGTAGTTCTACATCTCAGCATCACACTGTACATAAACAGTGAAAGCAGCATGATTTAGCATCCACATCTCATGTGTTTGTAGGCCAAAAAAAAAAATCCTTGCCCACAAACACAACATCTTCATGATGGAGAAAATAAAACCAAACTGAAAAACGGTTAGTTGCAAGTGACTTCTGTAAACCTTAGAACATTTCAACCACATAAACTCTACTGGGGGGGGGGAGGGGGGCAATTTTTGAGAAGGTGTACAAAAGCACCATTCACAAAGTATCATCGGAAGTCACAGAATCATAATCATAGAATCACAGAATCATTTTGTTGGAAAAGACCTTTAAGATCATCGAGTCCAACCATACCTGTCCACTACTAAACCATGTCTCTGAGCACCTCGTCTTTTGAGTACCTCCAGGAATGGTGACTTGACTCTCACTATCCCTTTCCTGCCCTTGCAAAGGACACTCCAAATGAAAAGAGGAAATGAAATATTCCTTTCAAAACCATTCACTCCATTTCTTTCACTGCTCTTTATCTCAGTGATAAGACCTATATCCTCCCTCATTTCCTCTTCACAGTTTTCCCTTCTTCCATTTTTTTGGTCATTTACCTGATTTATGTCTTCCTCTTCCTCCTCCTCTTGCAGTCCCAGCCGATCATCTCTTTGGTGTGGACAGCAGTCATCCAAAGCTTCCTGACATGCTTTCAGGTCAACATCCTGATGACACAAATAAAACAGTTCTATTAAGCAACAGGGTGTCAAAATTAATCTTTAAAACACACTTTTTTCTTTTTCTTTCTTTTTTTTTTTTTACAGCTATAGCACTTCAAATAAAATATACACTGAACAGTTCATTCATGTGGATGAACTGACTCTGTGTAGACTTTGGGGGCAGAACGCAACCCATGTCAGTTCAAGGAGTGCAGCCACTGCCTCCTCTTTTGGTGCCCAGGCACTACACCCATCTGCGGTAGAAATGGACATTCATAAGCACTGGAAACAAATTCTTCTAGAACAGATACACGATGATGTGATTTCATGGAAAGTTCAGGCTATGGCTATCTTTTGAGTGTCATTTCAGAACAACATATCCAGGCCAGCTATCTAGTCAGTGATGAAATCGTAAAATAGGCAATTATACATGGCCAGTTAGCAAAATTCCTCGCTTTCTCTTTCAGCAAAACAATCACATTAACATGCATTGTAATAGTAGCTCTGTTTCCCCATGTAGTCACTTGTAGTCTTGTAGTCATTACCCAGTTCCCATTTATAGAACTGATGGGGTTTTTTTAAATCTCCAGCAATGAGATTGTTCTGATTTAGTGGTCTCAGAAGCATTTTTCAGCAGACTATTTTTATTATAGGGCTGGGGTACTGCTAGGGTAAGAAGGAATCACTGCTAAGGACTTTGCATATTTATTTTTTTTTTAATTGATATTTCAGCTTTTATAAGGCAAGTCCGAGTTGCTAAAATGTGAAACTCAGTGGAATGGCAGACAGAAAACCAAGTGGCCCCACTGCATTAGTTCCATATATCCCCAGCAAAATGCTATGGCAGGAGCAGAAAAGACAACAGTAACCAACGTAACTGGTTAGTGTTCTGTTCTGAAAATCACAACATATTTACTTTATGGGTTCTATACGAAAGTATAAGCTATATAAAAACTGCAGTTGTAATAATCATTGAAATATGTAAGAGATTTTTTTATATTACTGCTTCATACAAAACCCATTAAAATTAAATGTAAGAAGGTTTAGAAATAGGACTTGAGTAAAATTAAATATAATTTGAAAAGAAAGTAATATTAATTTCATTTTTATTAATTCTATTAAAATATTTTAAAATATATGAAAAATAATTTTATTTTTAACTGATTTTTTTTGTTGGCTTTCCATTTTTCTGTACTGTCTTTTCAAGGATTGGAAGGGAACTTTAATTTTATAAACAGTCCTTTCTAACAACAAATATACAGGGCACTCATCTGTCACTGATGTAAGAGGTACTTTCCTTCAATGATGCCCAACACAATTTCTAGCTATTAAAAATTATAGTCCAATATATTATGTCTTCTTTGTCAGCTGCAGTTGGAAATGACCAGATAACTTAGTCTTGCCAAATATGAGAAAACAAATTTACTTTTCTAAACACGCGCAAAAATACAGGTTTCCTCTATGTAGTAAAACAGCAGGAGAGTGAATTTAGTGTACCGGACACTGAGTCCATGGTAACTAGCCACCCAACATTTAAAATGAGTTAACTTAAATGACCAAACACTTAAATGAGTTCAGTGGAGCTACTCACAGGCATGAAGTTAGTCTTATAACTACATGTTTGCAAATCAGGGGTAGTCTTTTAATTTTACAGACAACCAACTTGTCCAATGAATATGATCTATTATCATCCTGATTGATAAAATTCATCATCAAAAGCAGGTAAGTCAAGGACAACTGCTATTAAAGACCTCAAGCTGCTCCTCTTGAGCTGAGTGGCCTGGGAAGCTGCTGCTGCTAAGGCGGAGTATTCGGCTCCTCAGTAACACAGCAAATTCATTACTCTACCAGCTGAGGCAAACTCAGGAAACACTTTGAAATGTCGTATTGACAACGTGATGCCTCGAAAAACACCTGTAAGCACAGGTTTTGAATACGGAAGGTATATGGGTGACAACTTGATGGTTCCTATTGAATCTACCAGGGGTACAAACCTATTCTGCTTCCAGGGAAAAGAAAAACTTGAGGTAACTTTGTGAAAAGCCCACTGTGTGCCCTGCAGATCATTCAAAGCCCTCACAGCAGAACTTGCTTATGGTGGAAATCTGCCTGCAGACGATCCCAGTCTGCTGAAGTCTATGATGGAGGTGGTCCTTCCCAGCACCATCATGAGGACAACTGAATTTCTAGTGTGCCTGATGGGCCCGCTCCTTCCCGAAGAGAAACTGAACGCTCCTGAAGCTCATATAGAGCTGTTGACCACTAAGGAGATGGGGAATACTCTGACCATTAATTTTAGGATTTATCCGGAGTCTGCATTGATTTTTGTGTATCTTTTAAGAAATAATAATAACTTTGACTATTTTCCCTGCTAAGGCATAGACAGTGTCTTGGTACCCTTAGGTTCCAGACTGAGAGCCACCAACTGCACTACAGGTTCATATGCCATTCTGTCCCAACCACCCTTTGGCTTAGGAACAGCAGAGAGGTCAGAGTCCCCCCCCCGCCAAGCTTCGCCCAAGGCTCCTGCTGATGTGAAGGAGGTGCCTGGGGGGACGGCAGGGAGGCAGGGGCTCACATTTGCAATCACAACCATTCACTGTAGTTTACCAAAGGGAACGTATCATCTCTGCTGAATGAGCTTTAATAATGTTGCACCGCGTGGCTTTGAAGATTAGTCTTACTACCACCAATTCTTCCTCCAGCTGATGACATTAAAATATACTCATGCCTGCTCACACTGATTATTAATGCATTAAGTTATCCATCCTTTTAAAAAAACCTGTTTGCACCACTACCGGGACCATTTCTGAAGAAGCATGGCCCTGTTGACCAGTTTTTCACAACAGGAGTGGTACAGATACAGTGCACCTCAGATTGTTCACGGCATCGGTTTCTACGTACGGGATCATTTCAGTGAAACACTTGATATGGAAATCATGCAATGCAACCAGAACCTTTTCCCCTTAATTTCTCAGGTTTGGCTTTTAACAAAAATCCTCCAGATTATGCTGTTAAATATTTACTCTCTGACATTACATTTCCCTCCAGCTGTTAAGTCTTTGCCAGTGATGAGGACA
>BOSO01012929.1:59801-70611 GCA_018403395.1 Gorsachius goisagi
CTGGATCCAGCCGCACCCAGACTCCTCTTTGAAGAAGTAGTTCGGGAAGCAAGGGGGTCCTTTCCGAACCTCATGAGTCAACGGGAGGGGCTCCCTGACAGTTTTGTCTGACCCTGTCCTCTACACAGTAAATAATCAAGTGTACCTTGCCATCAAATCTTGTTAAACCACTGTCACATTTACCACCGAACTTTCATTTAACTCACTTTTAGATCAATAAAGTTTATTGTTGCTTCTCTCTTGCAAGTGAAGTGCACTCTCACTCTATACGCGACACCGCTGGGGGGTGCGGAAGTTCACACCTCCCACAGCAGGCTGTTTATAAACCATAAACTGCAACCCTACCCGACGACAACCTTCAAATTGCTTTTGGAAGGATTTCTGTGCAAGTACAAGGCAGGAGATTTACCCTAAAAAACCCACCCCAAAAAAACCCCCAAGCCCCCAGATATCTCAAATTCTAATCTTGCTTCTGCCATTTACTAGTTTCAGTTGGGCTAGAGAACACAATCTGAGACCAAGTCTGATTTACCAAATTATCCATCAGCCTTGCACGCTGGAGGGCTGGGCTCCAACTGTGCATCCACTCTTTCCTTAAGGTACAACTTACCACAGGTCAACGATCAGCTTCAGTTTGTTAGTCTTTGGAATAGGAATCGTAATTTGTGTCAAATTTGCTACTTAAGGTGGTTCAAGAATCAATGCAGAGGTGAGAGAAAGCATGTTTTTGCAGGTGGCCTGGCCTACGTTTAATTGAAAGGATGCTGCCTGCTCCAGCAGGTTTTCTTACTACATTAAAAATAAAGCCTTCAGTTTCCAATTAAGTACATCAGAGTATTGATTTTAGCATAAATTGGGTGTACTGTGCATCAAACTGTCCCTCCATATATCTCCTCCCCTTGCTTCCCACACCCATATATTATTTGTTGTCCAGAAAACAACACGTAGGGAGCAGAACCTGTAAAGGTATCAAAATACAAGTAGGTCTACCGCAATGCATTGGATGGACGAACAAGACCCCTCTCTAGGAGCAGCAGAAAGCATAAGCAAGCTGTTTTCAACTCTTGATTTTGCAGTTGGCAAACAGGGCTAAAACTACACAGCTCAGGGCTACAAGCGCACAGAAATATCTGAATTATCTCTGGAACCGCAGCAGACCAGAGCAGACCGGGTGGTTTGGGTGTACAGGCAGCACCGAGACGCAGGGGTTACCTGCCCCTGCAAAGCTGTTTCACTGCAGTCAGGCTCCAAGTTATCTCTACAAACATCCCAGCACTGGAGCAAAGGTAGATGACCGCCACTATTTGCAAAAGCACATAAATCTTTTGTGCTGTATCCTGTTCACATGCTGTCTTCTAATTCCTCTACATTATTTTAGTTGTCAAGCTTTAAATTGCTCCATTACCGTCATTAACCTTTGAGATGCTTCTCTGCAAATTTGTGTCCCTTCTCCTTTATCAGCTGCAGTGCTCTGTAGAACCTTCCCTCTCCTCCCTACAAGCTGAAAAGACGTGGCTTGGTGATCTTTGCCACATTTTGAATAATTAAGTAATATTTCCAAAAAATTGTTCCACAAGTTAGGCAAAAGAAATATAGCTTCTAGGAACATAACATAGTTTCACTTTACTACTTTGTAGGATTAAATATGATTAATAATTGACTGTAATGATGCACAATTCTTTTCATATAGCTCTACGGTTACTGATGCTGCTCTTTGCCTGTGTACTTTAAATATGCGATGATAATTAATCTTACCAACTGGCATCAACTTAATCTCAGCGAAAAGCAAAATGTTTCTTGCTGTTTCCCTATAGATTCATAATGAGCCCTGAAATAGTCTGAAAACACAGGAACAGAAGTGTACTTTGTTGTTTGAAACACAGCCAGGGTTTAGAAAGCATGGAGGGTGGAACGGCGGTTCCAAATACCAAAGTAACTTTTACGTTACGCATGGCTAGGATTAAAAATTGCACTAACCCATGCTAACTAAGCAATGCAGTGGAGTAAATCAAAGGGTGCGTAACTGTGACTCCAAAGGTGGCATCTGTTGGATGTCCGTGACACTTCCGCTCCACATCCTAACAGCGCTGCCTGGGCTGCAGCCACATGCACTTCGGAAACAAAAGCGCTGGGGCTTTACAGAGCGTGGCTCAGCTATGTCAGCTCTTACAAAACACACATGCTCTGTGCACGCTAGGTGTTTGGCGCATACACAGCACTAACACCAGCCTACTCCCACATGGATGCAGAGATGGATGCACAAGTTGAAGACACAGACATGAATAGTATCGTCACTAACTTCAGTTAAGACACCAGTTTTCATGCCAAAGACAGCTCGATATCTCCTTCAAAACGAAATTTTTAAACCACTTCTAAAACATAAACCAGTTTTCCACTCTAGCCATTTGGTCCTGTGCTGGTGTTTTGCACCAGAAATGAATCTTCATCCTACAGGATGCAACATCTCTGACAGTAAATCTGATGAAGGTTACTAAGTTTATTCAGTCAATCTTTTGGAGTGAGCACATGAAAAAAGAAGGAGCTCTTTCT
Source organism: Gorsachius goisagi (assembly GCA_018403395.1). Taxonomy (NCBI): domain Eukaryota; kingdom Metazoa; phylum Chordata; class Aves; order Pelecaniformes; family Ardeidae; genus Gorsachius; species Gorsachius goisagi. The sequence goes on from BOSO01012929.1 coordinate 62,352, forward strand.
ATATGCCCCTGCTGTCCCAAGGTGCTTTCTCTTGTGGTCACTGAACTACACAACATCGGGGTTCTCCAAGAGACGACTCTTCTCTCTTTCTCTCTACCCGGGCTAGATTGCTGCTATATCCTCATTGGTATGACACAGTCACTACTGAATAAACATGAAAGTATCCAGGGACCACCCTCTCTGATAAAACTTTTTCCACAACTCAGTTCCCAATGTCTTCCTTTGGAGCCTTCCCATGTGAACACACTTTCTCGGGTACCCAGCTCCCAACTTTCTCAAGCTACCAGCCTCACTGCGACACCAAACACCTCCCAACTCACAGCTCTGAACAGGGAGCACTGTTAAAATCCAGAGTCTGGTATTTTAGCTCCTCTGGGATTTGGGTATCTTCACCTTTCTTCTGCCACCGCAGGTAATTCTTCTATTTTCCACATTTACCACACACTCCCCTTCTCCTTTCTGTCTGATACTCCCCTCCCCTCCCCTCATGCACACTTCTAAGGCACATCCTACACCTGGAGTATCTTCCCCAGTCTTACTTACGCTTACAAAGAAAAAAAATTCGTAACTCAAGCTATTCACACTCGGTTTCAAATGGTGCCCAAAGCCTGGGATGGATTCAGCCCCTCCAGTGCTTTAGTACTGTGAAACTCTAAATAGCGTTGAAAGAACTGCACGCGTGCGAGGTTTGACACAACCTGACCCACCCTGGCCTTTCTAAATATCAGCATAGAGACTACAGTACAAGCGATACAAATTATCCACCCTGCATCTTCTTCCTTAACTTTTGGAATTCACAAACAGCAGCAATGCTACACTGTTAATTATTAATTAGAGCAGGTGTTCTTTATCCGAGCACAGGAATTCAGCCTTTGGGAAGGGCTTCCAAAATCTGTCGTAGAGAACGTAATACATCCAGATGTAATAAACCTGCTGGGTTTGTGTTGGGAGCAGAGCCTTCCTTCTCTGTCCCACCCCGAGATGGAGCATGTCCCACTTACAGCGTGATGACCCAGCACAGCAACTGCTGCTCTTCTTCAGGGCAGCATCAGTGCTTGGGGGTTCACCCAATTTGGAAAGTAAGAACATTTTTATGGTAAGAGTCAGGCCACAGATAAAAATCTGAAGAGCTATGCAGTCCGTTCCTGCTAATCCAAGTAATTCCCAATGGCTATTCCGTGAAAGATAAAGAACCCATCCAATTTTTACACTCCCTTTCTTCAAATGTGTACATATATACACACACAGAAATACCAATACACAGCGAGAAAGGGAAAAGAAACCCACTGAATCAAGTAGGGCAGCTCTTAAATCTTGCAAGATCTCCAGCTAAGACACTGCTGTATTACAAGCTGTAAGGTATTTGCGAGTACTATCACCACGCACATACGACCGATGCCACATCTCGCAGCACCGAGGCCTTGCATTTCCCCACGCACAGTTTTTAAGGTGCTCTGTTCATTTCTGGTTCAATATAACAACTTTTGGAAGTGCTGTTGGGGCAGGTTTACAGTGAGAGGTCCAAGGAAAATGCAACCTTCAGCTGGCACAGCAGGGCACTGACTGCATCCCAGGTTAGTGCCTGTGGGATGGCTTCTCTCTTTTCACCACCAATATCAAACCTACATCCAATGCCAGCTGCATGTCTTTTTTCTGTAGTTTTTGTTGCTTTTTCTGTGCTTAAATCTTGAAAATTTACACAGCCGCACTGTCTCAATTCAGTGTTTTCCTCAAAATGCGTTGCTTGAGCAATCCAACTATAATTTACAAGCACACTGGGAAAAAAATAAGCAGACATGCCTAACTTGACCTGCATAAGTCAACGTGACCTACTCACCTATGAGCTACTCAGCGTGACCAACCTGTGTGAGTAGGTTTGAGAAGGATGAAAAAAAGTTAGGCACCCATATTTTCAATAGTGGCGTTCAAATAGGTGCTGAATATACTGTCAGCATTCAAGGAGTAAGTGGTGCTTCCATTATAAATTCTTCCTTAAAAAAACCAAGATTGCAAACTGGGTTTTTTTTAGCAAACTGTGAAGAGGAAGACTAGGTTGGTGCACAAACACTGTTATATCTGGAAAAAAAGTACCATGAGAAATAATCACCCCAAAGAAAAGACTTTCACTGTTACGCTTTTTATCTATTTCCTTAGCAAACGTGCCCACTGCAGCCTAAAATCTTGGTCCGGGGTATTCTGCAAATGGTTGGACATTTTGTTACTCCCAAAATTACTCCATTTCCCTGCGTGAACTGATGCATGTTTTCCTGGCTATTCAAAGCAAGAGTTTATTGCTTTTTTTTTTTTTTTTTTTTTCCCTTCTCTTCCCCTGCAGGAACCCTGGTACCTTAGTCTCCATCTTAAAACATCCATGAGAACCAAACCTACAAGCTTTGATTCTGTAGTTGACCCAGCTTAGAACAGCACAGAGCCATTAAACCAGTACCCCAAGACATATGAGCACATCTTCTACCAACCACCCGCTATGACCTGCCATGGGCGATGCAGGACAGTGAATTATGCATAGGATTCACAATGAAGTAATTTCTTAAAATGTAGTTTCTGCTGTGGTACAAACACTTTACCCCTGGTCCTGTCACACACATCCATTTAAGAAAATGGGTAGCAAGATTCTGAGATATGATTATTTTCTCCATTGAAAGGTATATTTCAGAAGAAATATATTTTGTTACTTTTATTAGTAAGGCAACAAGATATTGTGGGGTTTATATTTCATCAGCAAACTTAACGTTTGATTACAGAGAGGGACTGAATGAAATAGTTTGCTGGGACCATAGTGAATGCAAAGGTTAGGGCTGATCCTAGCCCGTCGGGCAGCAAGCTAAATGTAGGAACCCACCTGTTTGCTTTACTCATTGCCGAAGACAAACTGCTCCGGCTGTCCTAACGCTGCACTACGTCTCGTCTTAGCACAGAACAGAAAAATAGGCCAGGCAACCCCATGCAGTTTAGCACTCTCCAACAGCATGCTTCAGCTGCTGAATTCATTTTCTTTTTCATCTGCAGTTGCCTTCTAGAGTGGTTTTAAATACCAGTTCCCTAAGGACGAGGATCAACGGCTCACATTCTGTTGCCAGCAACGTTCTCGGCAGGGACTGGAGCCCAATGAATAAAATGAATCCAGGGGTGGGTGAATCCAGCTGCTAACTTTTCAGAACGGTCACACAATCCCGCACGACCGAGCCCAACAAAGCCATCGCTGTCATCTGTTTACAGAGACTCCTTGTCCTGATCTAGCGTGGATAAGAGAAGCGCTAAAAATAGCGCGGGGTCTATTTTTACAAGAGGCAAAATGAAGTTTATAAATCAGCTAAACCACTTTGAAATCCATTATACTGTTACAATAACATTTTGACAGCACAAGTGGACTTATTCAAACCTACAGAGGTCACCTTTAAAACAAAGATCAACATTTTCCTCTTGTGTTTCGTGTTTTTGGACCCGTCATGCACTTCAAAAGAAGTCTGGTGGAAGAGGCACGGGGGTTTTCACTTAGAAGTTCATTTCGAGTCAAGAACTTAATACTGTCTTATCTTGCTCCAATCATTCTTTCACTTAAATAAAATGTACTTAAGAGAGAGGCCCAGACCTACATTTAGCAAAGAAATGAATCATCTCTGCAGAGAAAAGCGATCCCTTATTGTTAGGCTGTTGAAACGAGTTCTGCAACTGCTTTACAAAAATAACCAAGCCAACACATGGGGAAATAAAAAAAAAATATGAAAAAGGAAAGGAAGAAGGAAGAAAGAAAACCTACCATGCAAGACAAATTCAGTAACTGTTAGTTGATGTTGGTCTGTTAATTCATACTAAAAACCAGCTATTCCTAGCAGTTCAAAACCAACCTGAAAAATGTTGGTAGCTCAACTTGGTATTTCTGTACTGAACACCTGAGTCAGGAAATCATCACCCTGGCGTTCCTGGATCTTTTGTATCCACACAGGGTATCACAAAAGTCTCAGATCGTACAACTACTCGGGAAAAGTGAAACTCTATGCCCACTAGCGACTTAACTCAGAAAAGCAGCCCCTGCAGCTGAATGGCTGGGCTAATCTTGGAATTACAGATGTGCACAGCTCTTCTGCAGGAAGAGGGTCTGAGCTGGTGCACGCAACCAGAAGCGCAATTAAGGACCGCGTGTGCGGCCGAAATAGGGAAACCGGCCACCGCTGCTGGCCGGGCATGCTCTGCCTGAGCGTGCTGTTTGAGATGCCACACGGACAGTCGAGGCAGGCACAACCAGGCTGAAGTTTAGCCCTGGCACAGCAAGGCTCCCAAGATGTAAGAACTGTTCCTGACGAGCGTAGTTACGGGACTGCGACATACACGTGCCCTTGCCCAAAGCGAGGGGTGCCGTCCTGCTCCTCGTCGCGATGCGCGGCAGCCACGTCGCGTGTCTGCAGCCGGTGCGCCCGCGCGAAGAAAACTCGAGGCAATCCCGGAGGGAACGCCGAGCAACAAGCGCCGGTCCTGGCTTTGCAACCCTGCCCTGCCGGCGGCTGAGCGGCCGGGCAGCTCGGGACGGTTCGCGCTGCTCGGGGGGGTGCTCGGGTGGGTGCTCGGGGGCCCCTCCAGCCGCTCCGCTGGGACAGGCCGCCCGCCGCTACTCCATGAGCCGCTTCCTTCGCTTTCCCTCCCCGCTGCCCGTGACCCCCCGGGGGGGTGGACGGGGACGGGAGGCCACCGCGGGAGCAGGGGGTGCGCACAGGCCAGCCCGGCGGCCACCTGCAGGCGTCTGGGGGTCTCCCCCCTCAATTTTTTGAGGAGGGAGGGGGTCTGGCTCGGGAAAGCGTCCCCCTTCGCGCCCCCACAGCTCGCCCGCCACCTACGAACCCCGGGCCGCCCGCCCGCCCGCCTCCGGGGCGCACCCCCTCGCTCGGCCAAGCCGGCGGGGTAGACCCGGAGCCCGCGCACGGCTCCCCCGGGGGCCGTCCCGCCGCCGCCGCCGCCGCCGGCCTTACCTCCGCCATGGGGCCGCCGCCGCCCCCTCCTCCTCCCGCCGCGGGGCGGGGGCGGCTCCCCCGGGCGGGGCGGGCAGCGCCGGGCGCCGCCGCTCTCCCCAGGGCCGGGGTCCACCGGGGCAAGGTCCGGCCGCCAGCGGAGCCCGAGGAGGCTCGGGGGGGGTCGGTGACCCATGGCTGCCCGGCGGCAGCCCCGCGGCCGGTGCGCCTCGTGGGCCGCGTGTGCGTGGGGGGAGACGGCCCCGGATCCCGCGGCCCGGCCCCGTCCCTCCGGCCCGACCCCGCTCCGCGCACGCCCGCCACCGCCCCGGCCCTTCCCCCGGGCGGGAGGGGGGGGCGGGCGGGGGACGCGGATCCCCGGCACCCCCCGCCCCACCGCCCAGCCAAGCGCCGCTCCGCGGGGCCAGGCCCCCCACCTGTGGCCTGGGGGCTTCCTGCGTGCCCGGGGGGAGGAGCGGCCTCCGGGTGCTGGGGCGAGCTAGAAATAAAGGGACGGGTTAGAAAGTGCGGTAGCTAGGGGAAGGGGAAAAAAGTAAATAAAAATGCAAAGCGATTCTCCACCTGCCTCTGGTGGTGAACACCTTCTTCCCCCCCCCGCGGGTTTTAGAATCCCCAAATAAAAGAAAAAAAAAAACCCCACTGGTACAGGTTTTAATGACAACCTGGTGTCTAAATGTCCATCCAATGCCTTTGCTTTCCCACCCATTGAACTGCATTTTCCACAGCACATCTACCGAGCGCGACCCGGACTTACTCTCGCACATGCTAGAGATACCTTTTCCAGCTGTTCTGTTCTCTCTGTCCTCCAAAAAGGCCTTTTTATCCCTTCTCATCACTTCTACTTTATCTGAGCGTTTCAGACTTGTTTTTGGCATTTACACGGCGGCGTAGGGCTGCTCGGGCAGACCCTGAAAGCGTCGCTCCTTCAGTGATAACTCTGTGTGCAGTGGGTGCAGTGTCTCATTTTTCTGTTATCACGGATGACAATTTCCCTTTTCCCATTGTGTCCGCTGTGATACTACGCAACGGGTGTGTTACAATACTCCTAGCGTTTTCCTCCATCTCGTTTCCTGAATTCTAATAAAATAATGATTTTCTTTCAAAAATCCAAATGGACTAGAATCTGTTAGGGACTTCTATTGCCAGCTTATTTTTGCATGGCAGAGATCTCTGGCTTTTTAACTGGAAGCATAATTGAAGGTAATGATGTTTATTTTGCTCTTGCAAAAAAAAAAAATATTTATGTGTGTCCTAAGCTAAATGCAAGAGACTTCACATTACGATTCACGGCACAAATGCCAGGACAGACATCCACCGCAAGAAATCCTTAAATTCCATATTACTCATTCGTGTTAACCCTTTGGGTTTGGGGTTTTTTTTCAGCACAGTCAAAAACTTTGCAAATAATTTTTACACTTGTACATCAACTCTTCTAACGGTTAGGAAATGTATGACAGTTGAATACCACCTATAGAGTTTCTTGCAAGAGGCGGAGAAGAAAAGAGGCACGGTGTTTTGAAGGCATTGGTGGATGTGCTGTGTGGGAGAAGACCTTGGGGGATGTTTGGGCACATTGCAGGGCTAGAAACCTGTGTCCTGTTTCCTTTAACTTTTTGGAGGTGATGCCCAGTGCATCTCCAGCACTGCCTGAAGCACAGCTGCCGTCTGACAGCACAGGGCACTCCTGCCTGACCCTGCGCTTGGCCTGCAGTGTGGCACAGCTCGTTCCTCAAGGGAGACAAGAGCCTCTTCGTGGCCACTATGTTTAAATGCTCAAGCCTTTTCCTTTAACAAGGTGGTGGATTCTGAATGGTTAAGAGGGTACAGAAGCTCTGCACTGTTGCAGTTGCTTTTGGCTGTTAGTTTTGCACCTGAAGTGAGTTTTTGAGTTGTTTGTAGTCCTTAAGACCCACAGCAGCGCACACGGGCCACTAGAGAGGGACTGAACCTCCAGGGGCCCTGGAGATAACCTTCCCTCACAAGAGACCTTACGGTGTTAGATGCAGGGATGCTGCTCAGGTCTCTGGCTCCCAGTTTTCAGGACTTTAAGATCCCAGTGATGAACAAGGCTGAGCTCAGTTAGCAGTGTCCCACAGAGGCGGCGTCAGTGCCACAGAGCTCCCACGTCCTCCCAGTCGACACTGTGGCTGTTTTGCATGGCGGACGTGCTGCCTACAAAGGCAGTCAGCCTCTCATCCTGATCTGCAAAGGCAGTATTATTTCTGTCCATGTTTACTAATAAATCAATGCAAAGTCCACCACATAGATGATGTCGTAGTGTGAACACTTCCTTTAGCATGAATCCCTTAAACAAGAGATCTCCCCAAACCTCTTAAGTTCAGCAGAACAGCAAACGTGACACTTGATATCAGTTCACTCTGCTCTGGCAGCTCATCGATCAGGGAAAAGAGACAACCGACCTCCCTAGGGCTGACTAAAAGCTTGATCTGAGTCTGTGAAAAATGATAGGATGTAAAAATGAAGGCCTTCTCCTTTCTTACCTCAGCTTGCAATAGAGTAACTTCACAGACTTTCTCCTGAGTTACTCAAATGGAAAGGAGGGTCGGTCCCTGTGGCATGTGGTCCCCCAGACTCATCTCTACAGGAAGGAAAGCTGGGCATGCAGCCTGGGTAAGCACCACAGTGTTTTCACCAGATTCCTGGTCTGAATTACCAGGGGACAGAGACTGCATATGTGTCTGTATGTGGAGCTGCAGGTGAGCTTAGATTACATCTCAGCTGTTTACAGCTCCTAAATGCATCTGTAACCATTTATTCCAGAGAAGTCTCTTGATAGTTTCAAGTACTCTGCCAGTCTTAACATCCAGTGAATCTAGAAAATAGCTGCTCATTTTTTTCTTATTGCGATATTCTGATAATAATTTATTTTCTTTGATAACACATCAGCAAAGTTTCTTCCATGTGACATTTCATGCATCCTTTCTGAGTATTTCAATTTATAAACCTACTACATACAAGGTAAGCAATTCATAGATAGTCTCTCAGAGAATCATAGAATCATAGAATGTTTGGGTTGGAAGGGACCCCTAGAGGCCATCTACTCCAACCCCCCTGCAGGGAGCAGGGACACCGCTAAGCAGATCCGGTTGCTCAGAGCCCCGTCCAACCTGGCCTTGAATGTTTCCAGGGATGGGGCCTCCACTACTTCTCTGGGCAACCCCTGCCAGTGTCTCACCACCCTCATTGTAAAGAATTTCTTCCTTATATCCAGTCTAAAGCTACCCTGCTTCAGTTTAAAACCATTACCCCTTGTCCTG
>BOSO01012929.1:70662-91255 GCA_018403395.1 Gorsachius goisagi
CTCCAGGCTGAACAACCCCAACTCTCTCAGCCTGTCCACCTAAGAGAGGTGCTCCAGCCCTCGGATCATTTTAGTAGCCCTCCTCTGGACCCGCTCCAACAGGTCCATGTCCTTCTTGTGCTGAGGACTCCAGAGCTGGATGCAAGAAGCATTAATATCAGCTTTAATAAGTTATGTTGCTTGATTACTTGGCATTGATTCTGCCACGTTAGGTGGGTGCATTGCTCCTCAGCATGCCTTTGTGCTTCAGGCCAGCATGGAAAAGGAGGGACACGCTCCTTAGCGCCAGGGCGTTTCTGGTGGAGCCTAAGCGACAGAGTAGAAAAGCTCACAGCAGCTGTCTACAATGATGCAAACGTTTAAATCCGGACCCTTAATCGGAGCAGGCAGGTGCTGTCAGTCACAAACACACGAATGTCAAGAATTTGTCGCTTAGTTTCAGACTGTAATCATTTTCCTACTTTATTATCTGACTAGTTTCTCACCATCCCATTAGTTTGTCACCCTGACTGTGACCAAGTAGCAACATTTTTATTACTTTCCTAATGGGTGCCCCCATTCTAATTTTACTTTCATCCTTCTTGCGGCGTAAGAGATCCTACAACTGGTACTGGTTTTAATCACTCTTGTGAATCCTTCTAAGCATAAGGAGCTTCAGTTATCAGTCCTAGCAGTGTTAGCTATAAAACAAATAGTAAAAAAACAAATTCCTTTGTTAATCTTGGTCAAAATTTTGCTCTGTGCTTTGAAAAAAATTAATTAATTAGAAGTGTATGGGCAGAAAGGAGAAAAAGAGAATGAATCTGCAGTGTCCAGGTCTGGCATATTCTGAATCAAATGGCAGAAGATGAGCACACATCCGGGAACCCACTTTTCTGCATGTCACACGTTTATCACGTGGCTTGAACCAGCTCTCCTTTATGTCAGATACACAGTTACTACACCAGTGAAATCACCGTATAAATACCTTATCATCATCATGTATCACGTATCTTATTAAGCTCTTACTACAAATCCTTTGGCAGGGCTCTGAAATAGCTGCATTAGTGCTGCTGAAGCTGCAGTTTATAGACCTGGGCACAGATCATGGGAGAGTGGCTCATTAAATCCTCCTAAACAGGTCTGTAGCACATACATGCTTTCAAGCCTTGTCTCCCATTACATCCCCTTGCAAGGGAGATATACGTATATATATACACACATACACACACACACACACTCGGGGATGGGAAGTCATTTATGTCTCAGCAGAGAAAGAACTTACGTTTGAGATACTGAAAAAGTAAAAAGCTTTGACATCGAGTCCCCCATTCACAGATTCAGCTGGCTAAGCGTGCAAGAAGTGATGTGACGCTGCAACTCACTCGCTTTCTGCAGCTCTCCCCCTGGATTCATCCTGACAAGTGAAACAAGCCGCCAACTCTCCCCCTCCAAACCCCTACCCGAACTGCCCCCCTCTTGCTGGCACTCTGTGTGTGCACAGCAGGCTCCCAGAGGAAAGCAGGTTTTCTCTTTTGACCGATACCCTTGCCCACCTACTTAGTGTCTTTCTCTCTACCATCTGGAGAAAAGAAAATAAATGTCAATTTATTTTAAAACCAGGAAGGTACTGTTTTCCCTCATTGACATATGGTTAAAAAAACAGCAGACCTCCGAAGTCCAGCATTGCCTTCTTTAAGGTGTGCCTGGATAGGATCCAGCTGCCTCTCCATCATCCATGAGGGAGGCCATTTGCCCTGGCTCTATAGCCTCAGTTCAGGAAAATCCACCCGTTGTTCTTCTGTGAGCATCTTTTCATTATATCGATGGATCTCAGTGCAAGGCCAGTTGGTAGCGGCCCCGTACAGATGGGTGTTAGCCACCTAAGTGCTTATTTTGAATCCATGCCTTAATGCTTTCTTCCTCCTTCAGCCGGTAGCTGGGGACCAGCTGAGACCGCGGCTCAGCAGGGATTCCTCCTACCGGCACAGTCAGCACGGCGTGTGCCAAAGCAGAAGACCGCACACACATACAGAAACACACTCGGAGCGCAGGGCTAGTGGAAATAACAGCCGTGACCTGAGGAACACTTGCCTTCTTCCTGGAGAGGGTGATAAATGCAAAGCCATTGATCCTTCCCTATAAAAAAAAAAAGAAGCCAACATCCAAAGCCAAAAGGCTACAACAAAAAAAACAGCAGGGCCACCATCTGAAAGCTGGAAAAGAAGATTAAAAAAAAAAAAGAAATCCAAGGGAAAACCTTCTAAACAATCTCAAGGAGAACAAAATATACTGAAATGCAGAAAATAAAATAATTTTATGTAGGTAGTAAGAGTAAGTTGGCTTTTTTGGGGAACTGGGAAGGGAAGAGGACAAAAGCCATTGCTTACTACACATGGCTAGCACTTATCAATAGAAAGGACTACATTTCCATTTCTTTTTCAGTTGGAGCTGTCGCTTCCATGGTTGTGTCATCTGTGGGATCCAAGGATGTGATGTGATGAGAGGTCCTGACTTTTTGCAGGCAGGCTGTCTTGATGATCTTGATAGTCTGAAGTTCTGTGCTACACTGTTGGCTGCTAACTACCAAAGTAGAGGAAAATAGGAAAGACAGAACTCTTGGTGCTTTCAGGATCTGTTTGTCGTATGTCTAAAGCTCTTGGAAGAAACAAATCTTTTTTATATTTGGTTTTGTATTGGATTTGCGTGGCAAGGTTTTGGTAGCAGGGGAGCTACAGGGGTGGCTTCTGTGAGAAGCTGCCAGAAGCTTCCCCTATGTCCGATAGAGCCAATGCCACCCGGCTCGCTCAGACAGACCCGCTGCTGGCCAAGGCCAAGCCCATCAGTGATGGTGGTAATGCCTCTGGGATAACATGTTTAAGAAGAAAAGAAAACCCTACGAAGACAAGTGACAATACGTTAGAGAAGCAGCCCTGCAGCCTCCCAGGCCAGTGCAGCAAGGGGGGCAGGAGGGGCTCCAGGCGCCATAGCAGAGATTCCCCTCAGCCCCTGGTGCAGCCCATGGTGGGGCAGGCTGTGCCCCTGCAGCCCGGGGAGGACCCCACGCCAGAGCAGAGGGGTGCCCAAAGGAGGCTGTGACCCCGTGGGAAGTCCACGCTGGAGCAGGCTCCTGGCAGGGCCTGTAGCCCCATGGAGAGAGGAGCCCAGGCTGGAGCAGGTTTGCTGGCCAGGCTGGTGACCCCATGGGGGACCCACGCTGGAGCAGTCTGCTCCTGAGGGACTGCACCCCGTGGAAAGGATGGACCCACGCTGGAGCAGTTCATGTAGGGCTGACTCCTGTGGGAGGGAACCCAAACTGGAGCAGGGGCAGAGTGTGAGGAGTCCTCCCCCTGAAGAGGAAGGAGCAGCATGGACAGCGTGGGATGAACTGACCCCAATCCCCATTCCCCATCCTCCTGTGCCGCTGGAGGGGAGGAGACAGAGAAATTGGGGAGTGAAGTTCAGCCCAGGAAGAAGGGAGGGGTGGGGGCAAGGTATTTTAAGATTTGATTTTATTTCTCATTGACCTACTCTGTTTTGATTGGTAATAAATTAAGCTAATTTCCCTAGGTTGAGTCTGTTTTGCCTGTGATGGTAATTGGAGAATGATCTCTCCCTGTCCTTATCTCAGCCCCTGAGCTTTTAATTATATTTTCTGCCCCCATCCAGTTGAGGAGGGGGGAATGATAGAGCGGCTTTGGTGGGCAATAGGCATCCAGCCAGGGTCAACCCACCACAATGCAATGGTATGCCAGGAGCAATTTGTCACTGAGGCTGTAGAAACGCAGGAAGGAAAGAAAAGACAGTGGATTTGCTGGAACAAGAAGAGTTACATAGCTCTGAAACTTGCTTCAGTCTTAAATGATTTAGAAATTTTAGGAGTTTAGCTTAGGCTGGAGATTTCAACTGGAATGTGGGCTTTTCTCTTAGGCAGAGGCCTATGCCAGGTCAAAAGACTGATTCTTAGGCATTTAGGAATCTACATCTGTCAGAAAATATTTTGTTATGCCTGGAAAAAAAAAAATCAGCTCTGAGGTTTCTTACTCAAGCTGCATTTATATTATTGCTAGTTGCCTGAGCAATTTTTGAAACTTATTTCAGTGCCTATTGGTGCTTACAATTTTTCGTAACTCTATCTTTAAAACATTTTAAAGGTTCTTAAATCTCTTTCTGCCTCTTTTAAAATCTGTACCGCTCATGGATCTCTCATAATGGGTTGTTATGTACCAGCAATGCACTGTACCCAGCCAGCCTGGCTTTGGGATGCTTCCAAAGAAAGGGTGGAAAAGGCCGTATTGATCTAGATTAGTACAACAGGCGTCACCTTTGCAATGACTGGATCTTCTTTGGTCTTCTAGACCAAATGTATGTTGAAGCTGTGCATGTATCATACTGCCTGTTCTCTTGGAAGCTGTTTGCATATAGAGGCATTGCTAAATTGCTAATGCTATGTTTGCCTGGACGCCGTTTGGATAGCATCTCTTTTTTTCTGTTTTGTTGATGTTTTCAGTATCAGTATTGGCCTCTTTCAAGCATCTGCTTGTCTTCTCCCATGGCATCCTTTATGGTCAGGATGACTTACACAAAACAATTCACCATTGCCAGATTGAAAAGGGTTTGCAAAACAACTTGCACCAGTTCCTCCAAGTGATGAGCATGTTGGAAAGCACCAGCTATGCATGCCTAAATAAAAAGCTAAACCCCCTTATATCTGCTGGGATCTTGCATCTCATATTTCTCTTTAAAACCCTTAATATGGTTGCTGTTGCTAAAATACCAACAAGGATGATGATAATAACAATAGCAATAATAACCTGAAGAGCTGGCAAAGCACACAGGGTCTGCTGGTGACAGAGGCTGCTCCCTGCATTTATGTGCCAATGTTATGTTGGCTGAATCACTCTCTTCTGTCTCTGCATATTGAACCCACAGAATTAATAGAGTAAAAGTTATTTGTGGAGTATAACATTGATTCTGAATCCCATAATTAAATTAGAACCACCACTTCACTTTCAAAGTCCTTCTCCTTCTTTAAAGACTTAAATCAAGAAAATGTTAGTGAGAACTTGACACCATTTTGAACCTAGACCTTTTTTTTGGTCACCTGGTAGGGGATGTTTTTAAATGTCTGAACAGCACAGCTCTTCACAGGAGGCAATGGAAAAAGAAACCATCACTCGTGGGTCAGTGGGTCAGTGCAGGGGGTAGAGACACCTGCTGGGTAACCCACCGAGGTGCTGCCATATTCATGGCCGAAATAAGCTGGCAGAGCAGGAGACATGAATTGCTGGCAACTCATATCCCTCACATCACTTTGTTCGGGACTGAATGAGATCTGTCAGTCGTTTTCTGGAGTAGGGTCTCATGGCCAAGATAAGGACCTTGCTCCTGACCTCGCTTCCCTCCTCCCACAGTGTCAAATGTGACCTGCCTGATGGAAGAGTTCATTTAATAATTTAATAATGGTTCTTTCTTCTGTGCCATATCTGCTCCTCAGGTCATTCCAGATAATACCAGGATATTCTTGACTTCATTTTAAATAATACATTTTTTTTTTTAATCTACTCGTAGATTAGGAGAAAGGCATGAGATAATGTCTCCTTAAATCACAGCCCTGGGTAATTACAGCTAGGTTAAGCACTGAAGGCCAGGAATCAAACCCAGACTATTCAATTGCTGTAGCTAAAAAATAATACTCCCTAAGATTCGGGGTGTTACAGTGCCATCTTTGTAATGAAAACTATTATTTTTCTGGCAGGGCACCCTTCAGCTACGTTAATGACACTTTTGATTCTCTTGTCCCTGCTGCGGCACCTGCATTTCTGCACAGTGAGAACTCGGTTACTCCCTGCATTTTGGTGTGTGTGCTTTGGCTCTCTGCTGCTGAACTTTAATGGGAAAGCATCACAAAATTGACCAGTAAAAACATTGCTGCCTTCCTTTGGGGTGAGATGTCTGACTCAGGAACAAGGGAGTTGTAGTCACTGCCTGTCTGCAACTAAAAGTTTCTGCAGCCTGAAATAGGTAAAGGCTTCCTAGATGGAATGAATATGATCAGTAATTCCACAGGATCATGTCTGCACTGTGCCCCAGTGCAGGCCCAAAGGTGCCATCTACTTCTTCAGCTTTGTGCTGCTCTAACTATGCAAAGCAGAAGGCAGATTGGAGGCAATCTTATGGAATATCTGTATTATAATGGCTCTCTTCTGTTTAGGCACAAGTGGGACTTCTCACTGCCCTGCACACTTCTACCCGTCAGCATCACCTTCAGGGGCTTCATGAATAAAACAGCTACTCTACACTGGAGACCAAACTGGTGGCTGAAGTCCTGTGAAGGGAAACCAGAGGGTCTGGTATCAACTTTTTTCTCCTATTTCTTAATCTTAATTACCATGGCTTTAATGCAGCCCAACACCTAGGCTATTTCCTTCAGGACAGTCCTGGGCACAGCTGTATTTGCTGTCTTGGACTCTATCAGACTGTTTTCACAACAGTCAGCAACCAGCTACCTGTCCAAAGAAGAAATTTCTCCCACACCATTTGCTTGGATATTAACCTTTTGGTCCCCTTATTCTTTATTTTTTAAATGTACAAAAAGGCTGAAGAAATGTTGGGTTTTGAAGAGGAAAAGGAAGGACCACGGATGCGGAATGGGAAAGGGTAAGCATGACGGAGAAATAGTCCTGAGCGATCAAGCAGCTAAAGAGGTGTAGTTGGTCTGTACTTGGCACTGACATAGCTAGCTGTTATTTATCTTTCATATTCATCATGAAATATCTTTCATGACATCATTCGCAAGAGTGATACAAAACTGTTGGCTAAAGCATACATTCACAGTCACGCTTACCAAAAATACTGAGATTATGCATGTAGCCAAGTATTTCTGAAACAGTCCAAGTGGCTCTTCAATGCTTCAGTAAGTTCTTTTCTTTCCAGAAGATCTTTGTCTTTCACGTCAGCTCTGTTTACCATCTCATGCCATTTATTGCTTTTTACAAACTTCCCAAAATATTATAAGACTAGAGTTTAAGCATTACAGTGACATGAACCAAAAATTCAGACTTCCTATATCAACAGCGAAAAGCAAAATCTTAGGTTTAGTTGTAATAGGAGATGATACCAGCCACCAGATTTTTGGTTCCTTGCAACCAACACCACAAGGCTCAGTTTTATTGACTGTAGACAACTCTGTCTTCTCTTATTCATGCTGGGTGCCTAGTATTTCTAAAAAAACCATAGTTCTAGAATAATATTCTAGGAGACCAAACATGCTATGGGTTATGGAGCATATTCTCTGAAGCCCTAATGGGAGAGGAGGCTGCGTGCCCTTGTCTTGTCTAGCTGCAGTAGCCAAATGGGGACCAAAACACTCCAGTGAGCGTCAAGTTCATTATTTGCGTTCGCTTTTCTCTTTAGACTTTTGAAGCTGCTCCACAGCAATCCCCTTATTTAGCAACTACATACTTCTGGTTTTTCCTTGACTACAAAGATGTGTAACTTCTTGATCTTTTTTCCAGTGTTATTCTCACTTTCTTGGCAAACTTGAGAAGGAAATTAGGAAAAGGTCATGAAGAAATCAGAAGTTGCATTGTGACTGACTCAATGGAAGCAAGATGTCTGATTCTAGTAATCTGTTCTGACAAATTAAAATTTATTTTAATAACAAAATTATTCAAGATGGATAATGAGATTATTTCAGGAAGATTTGCCACTTGTCTAGAACCCAGGCAATAGAGAAAAGCCAACGTACCGAAAAACCTAGGTTGCCAAGTTCAAAGCCAACCTTTAATTTTATGCCTCAACTGGATGTGCATTTTTGCAAGAATGTTTATATTTAGAGAATAGCTATTAGCATGGAGGTCTCTAACTGAGGTCCAGCTCTGAGGTCAGAAATCAAATGTGTGTTTTCCATGTAGAATGTCTAAGCATCTAAATTGGTTGCATCTGCCATTACCTGTAATTTTGTGTCTGCAATTCAAAATAAGGAGCTTTCCATCCTCATTTCAAAATTTGGTTCACACCAGTCATTTATTAGAACCTTCTCTTTGAGTATTCAGCTGCACATAATGACACCAAAAACTAAGGCTAGACATGCATGACCAGTTGATGATACCAGAATAGTACATCAAAGAAAGTGTCCTGTAGATGACTGGTCAATACATCTGCTTGACAATTTAATTGGTATAATTGATAAAATCCATATAACTACTAGGGAGGAAATTAAATTACCTTATACAAATCAGATTGGGATTTAGATTAAAATTTTATGGGTCAATTCTGTTTCATGCAAATTATGTTATGGAAGACCCCCTGGTTTGGAACACATTTATTAAGCTTTCTCATAAAAGGTGTATTAATTCATGTGGAATGGCGTAGCGTAGCATCCCTATGCACTTTGTGTGTAAGTTTCCCATTTGGTCTTCAAATTTCCATGTCTGTATGCATGGAAATCCTGCAACAACCACAAGTAGTATCGCTGTTTTATCCTTACATGATCAGACGGTGCCTTAGGAGGCACGAGAGGTTGCAGGAATGCTCTGACGCCAGGGGTGTTAAAGCACCATTCACCTGTGTTATTCACGAAGCCCTTTTAGTGTATTAACGGTGAGCTTTAGGACTGGTGAGCCAGTCCTAAACTAAAGGAGAAGAAGGCTGGAACTCCTAAATGGAGGTCTGCGGCTTGTGTTATACAGGTAGGGAGATTAAATAATTACAACAGCTTCTTCCAGCCTTAAAACCCAAGAAAGGAAATGCTTTTTTTTTTTGGTTTTGCTTTCCAAGCTTGATGGAGAGCAAAGGAAGAGCTTGTTCTTTCTAGTATGTAGTAGAAGAGTGGAAGGATTTTTGCTGATCCTGTTGTTTCTGTGATGATGCATCTGGACCTACTCAGGTCCTGAGGGAGAAGCACGATTGCTTCTGCCAAGTCTCAGAAATCCCTACATATTTCTGATACAGGAGAGATTAATGGAGGAAGATCAGTAATCCTGGCATGCAGCCTTGGGCGTGCTTGAACACACATTCGAAGGAAAGCAGAGACATAGAGGAAAACTGCTCTTAAATGGGAGGGGTGGACAAACCCTGGAGGCCGCTCCAGTCCCACAGCCTGGGTACTGCAGTCGCTGAGAGGGGAAGGTGCTTTTCATGGGAAGATAACACCACCTACCCTTCGTCAAGGAAAAGAAATGGTCGGAGGCCTGCTCCTTGCGCTTACATGACTGCACACCAGCTGTACGGTAATGTTGTAATAAAAGCTGCTTGGGCAATCATTGTTATGCTGGTGCTGTTTAGCAGCTTGCTTCCAATATTGCATTACAAAAATTACATATTTCATGTAATCAGGTCTGTCTCTTACTTAATCATCCTACTCTACATATAAATCTTTAAAATGGACAGGTCTATAAATCACATGCATTTTTCATTTACCGTTTATTCTAAGCCAGGCAGTTTCTTATTTAAATTGCCATATGAATAAATCTAATAATCCTTATTCACTTACATCATCTCAAACTTTAAATCTAGTTCTGACTGAGGTCATAAGTGAAATCAGTATTAAGGGCAAAACTAGCAGCTGTAACAACTATAATAGCTCACCAAATTATGTTAAGGGGCTGAAATAACATTAAAAATGAGGAAGAATTGAATTACATTATTAAAGCATGCTATGCTGAATCAGGCAAACATTTAGCCTAACCAGAGATCCTGAATGTGCATGTACTGAGTTTATCATCACACTAGTCCATATGCCCTGGATAAATGAGGAGTAAAGACACTTCCCCAGATCTGTCTATTTATAAAGTGCATTTGTATATGGTATTATACAGATTTTTATAACGCAATAGCTAAATTCTAAACAACTGTCCTCACAGCTAGGGCCAGAAATACACTCTTTGGTCTAGAATGGGCAGTTTTGCTGGTCTTTTATTGGGTGTCATTCTGATCCTTTTAACCAGCAATACAGGAGATCTCATGGAAGCGCTATCAAAATTATTCCTCCCTCTTCCTGAAAAACCCTACAAATCCCACTTTGCCATGAAAGAAAGTGATAGGAGGACTGACTCAGGCACTCCATCTGTCTAAGAAGCCACTTAGAATTTCTATGAAAATTCACGCACAAAAGGAAGTGAAAGATTTCTTTGGCGGTGCAGGCAGCAGCTATATGTCACAGAGGAAGGTCTGAAAACCTTCAGCATCATTCCCAGGCGGCACTGGATTTCAGAGGCTTCGCTTACAGCAGTTGCCCAGGTGTCGCAGCGCTTGCCTCCACATGAAGCTTCCTGCATCAGGTTCTGCAAGCAAGTTTCCCTCCAGAGCTCGGAGAGAAGAAAGGTGTGCTTCACATTCTCACTGCTGTTTTTAATAGTAAGTGGACTTTCAGCTATTGCTTTTTAGCGTTTGGATCGCTGCAGCCTATAAACAGGAACTACATCATTCATTACATCTGCTTATTTCCAGCGCTGATGGAAGGAGCCTAAGGAGCAGCGCAGGAGCCTTCCTCTGCTGAGCCCTTCCAGCTTCTGGCAATGCACAGCATAGGGTCTTCCCTTGCCAGAGGTTGTGTCTGGGCCATCATGTTTATCATCTGTCCCTGGGTCTATTTCCTATGAATTCATCAAATTCCCTTTTGAACCCATTTGCACTTTAGATCTCCACCATGTCCTCATGTGCTGCTTGGGGCAATCTGCTATCTGATCATTTTATTAATTGTCCCTGTTATCATCTGATCTGTGTTACGAAAAACAATAAAAAAAAAAAAAAAAATCCTTATTTGCTTTTGCCGTGCTGGCCATACTCCTACAGACCTTTCTCAGTCCAACCCTTCCTGTGAGCTAGTCCATAGCTTGGATCCACCCTCTTGCCTGTTTCCACACCTTTCTGCACACAGTACCAGCAGTTTATGCAATTGCATATTGATGCTCTGTTCTGATTTGATTTCCAAGACAGCGTAACATTTTATTTACCATTTTGTTCAGGAACAAAAGGCTGCCAACACACAGGCTCCACTATACTGGGCTCTCTACAAACATAATAAATAACACATACGACAGGCTGTGCCCCATGGAGGTCCTGGTATAGGGTATAAGGAACAAGAAGTTTTAAGAGAGACAGCCCAGCAGGTTGCAAGCTGCAATCAGGTGGCTTCAGGAGGAACAGAAATAAACATCTTCGGATATACACAAATCTGAACTACCTGGTAGTAGGCATTGTTGGTTTTCATGTGCCTTTATTGGCCAGGTTATACTTCATTTCTAACGGAAGAGGTGACTACCAAGAAGGGACCGGGAGGATTTTTACGTGGCTGTGTTACAGTTTCAGCATAGCCAAAGCATACAGGACAGGGTGAGGAAAGTGGAGGGAAAGAGAGCCACGCTTTTCTCTAACTCAGTGCAAGAGAGTCCCTGATCTTAACATCTAATGAACTGCATACGCATCCCTCTCAAAATGTATCAGCCTGTGAGCATCGTGTTTGAGTTTGTAAGGTGCTCAGTGTTTTCTGAGAAAGGAAGCGCACTTGGCTATAGCAAACATTACATGCTTACAATTACAAAATTACAAAATGCTTACAAGCATTTGCCACACTGCTGGTTTGGGAATATCTGCATGAGGGCTATGTTTCTCAGCAGTCTGTTCGGCATTCATGAACTGGACAGGCAGAAGAAGGTGCTGGCGGGATGGTTAGGAGGTCCCTGGGCTTAGCAGGGCCTGGGACAGGGAGGGGAGAAGCAAAGCTCCCCAGCCACTCTTGGCACTGCCCGCACCAGGGCTGCTGGAGCTGAGGCCAAGCCTGAGCATCCCCAGCCAACCATTACTGCTGTAGATTTCCCCAATTCTGTGCAGTTCATTAGGACAAAGCCAGCTCAGTTAGCTTTTATACATCCTTTTGTCATAATAAGGGCTTTTCATGAAACAAGCTAATTGGCACAAGTGACCAAGACCTGCTGCAAATTGCTTTTCTTTTTTCTCACTGTAATTCAGAAAATTCAGCAAGCAAACATGCATACACACACACATAAATAAGGTCAGGATAATTCACTGGAAAACACTCCTGGCTCTTTTATTTTGCCAGCTGTAATTATTTTTTTTCTTTATAAAATTAAACAGTACAATAAAATTTCATAGTCAGTATGCAGTACTTGCACCTTTGGGTGCTCCCTGGGGTCCAGGACCACGGGAGCTCCCCAGGGGTGGCAGGGCACGACCTCACAGGCAGGACCTGTCCCACCACCCCAGCCAGGGAGCTGGAGAGCCCGGGGCAGCCCCATCCCTGGGCACAGGCACCTCCTTGGGGACAGCTGGGGGACCCCGGGGTGGTGACAGGGTTCAGCACTGGCACAGCAGTGCGGGGAATTCCTGAAACACGGCAGAACCCAAACTGAGTTCAAACCATAGGTGTTCAAACCAGTGCTGACCACTGCAGGATGTGATACCTTGTAATGTATTTTATAAAATAATTTTTAGCAATATGGGCCTTTCTGTTGTTACCCGATGTCTTATCTTTACTGGGAGGCGGGTCATCTGCCATCTTTCAGTGACGGTGACCGAAGTTGCAATTATTGGAGCACGGATTGGTGAGATCTGGTATGGCATGACATCTTCCAGCAGGTAGAAAACAGTAACTTTTCTGTTAGGCAGATTAATATATGTGCTAAGCCTCTACCTTAATTTAGCATTGAATAGTTGCCATAATTTTGTTCAGTTTAGCCATATCATTATAACTATATTCTCTTACATTTTAAATACATATCTACAAATTATCAATGAGAGACCTGCAACCATTTCATACTAAGTCCCCGTGGAGAGTGCCAGGTCCTTCTAGATTTTAAATGTACCTGATGAGCGGAACCACGTCTGTGTGTACCAACAAGATGCAGTAAACATCTGCTGCTCTCTATCAGATGGGACAGTGCTGGCTTCGTAAGAAATTCATGGCAACCTTGAGGAAAATCATATCAGGCCTTTGTGCTTTCATTCTCTCTCCTACGACTTTAATATTTTCTGTGACTTTGCAAATTCTAACAGCTGTCAAAAATAAATGAGGCACATTTGAGTTGCTGCCCTGCACTGCAAGCGATCTCCAAGCAATTTAACTAACAGAGGTCTTCATGATCCCCCTACGTCACCTGCCTGTTCCTTCATACATTCAATACTTACACATCCAAAGATGCTGCTCTGGGGATGTCAGATCCCATTTCTCTCTGCAGGCAAGCTTTAAAACAAAATGCATCACATTGCCCCTATTCTGAGCTGGACCTGCCCTTTAAGAACAGAGGCAACTTCTGTGGACAAGTATCCGCAGTTTCAGTAATAACTTCTTTTTAATGATAGAGTTGGAGAAGAAGTGGTGGCTTTGGGGGGCAGGCATGGGACAAGAAGCCTGTGGGGGAAAAAAAAATCCCTTTTTGCATCTAGGTGTGCTCGTAAGGATCGGTGGTGGGAGCTCCATGAGCAGAGTGGGTTAACCTCTCCTTTTCTTCCAGCTGCCAAAGGGAAAAAAATAACTCAAGAGACTGCTGGGAGTTGCAGTCCGAGATTACGCCAGCCTTTAGCAGAGGAATCTGGCAAAAGTCCCTGCTGGAAAGGGCACGGTGTTTATATGGAGCTTTCTCTGCACACAGGAGCCTTTGAGGAAATCTGAAGTGCTAAATCCTGTCCCAAAATGCTGACAAGCATTCTTCTCCTTCTGCAGGCTGCAAAACCCAGAGCTGCTCTTGGCCCCATGCCCCAGGGGTGAAGCCTTCTCTCTTTCTTACTCACTTAACCCATAACCTTAGGACCGGGGTCCGCTCTAAGTTAGGGATCTTGCCTTGACTCCCCTCCTCCTGCTGGGTACGGGGCTGTCACATCTGCAGTCCCTGTCTTGGAGCCGTGTCGTGCACTGCCATCCACTTGGCACCCTGAGCCTGAAATCTTCTCCATAGAGTACATGCCTGTAATTCTTTTTTTTCAGGGAACCGTAAGGACTGCACCTTTTTTCCCTTCTTTTCTTTTTTTCTTTTCTTTTTTTTTTTTCTCTTTTAGTAAAAGCAGAGCGCTGGTGTTTACCTTTCATTTAATGGTCTGCTTGGCTGAAACATTCACTCTGAGCAGCCATGAATTTCAGACCTTTTTCCACATAAGAAAAAGGTTTCATCTCCTGTCTCTTGGAGAGCACCTTCATGACCACCATGTGGGCAGAAAAAAACTACATGTATATGGGGGACCCAGATGCTGTCACCTGGCGGTAGGTATACTCAACAGGGAGGGAAGGATTTTTGCGTTCGGGATGCGGGTGCTGGTGCTATTCATACATTCATTCAGTGCAAAATCCATGACCAGTGTGGGAGCTGTGCCTGTTCTGCTGCCTGGTGGCGCAGCTTCACCCAGAGAAAGGCTGAACAAAGCACCCAGCCCAGGCAGTAGCCTGGTACCCTTTAAGGCTATAAAACATGGGAATTTCAACCTCTTTAGCCCAGTTAAGGCTATGCCATAAGTACCAGCGCTTCTCCAGGGACCTGCCAAGGGGGAGTCGGGGTGGGGAGAATCAGTCCATCTGTGCCTCCCTGCCCAGGCAAGTCCCACCCAGCACCCCTGCCCCATCCGGCTTTTCTATCTCTGGAGCTTGTAAGGGGTAAATGGGTCAAATTCATCCCTGAGATAACACATACAAATGATTTAATGCATTATATTTCAACTCAAACGGATGCACACCTGTGCTTGAAGGTACGAGGGATCTGGGGCATTATTCAAGCTTCTCCTAACCCAGTAATTCACATTCAGCACAAATAGGGAAATGATGCCCTGTGCTGTATAACATCTATGTCTTAGTGTCAGTGATAACTTTCTGTAAGCTCTGACATGCTTCTACATTAATAGGAACAAATGAAATCATACAGCAGTTGAGACCGATTAATTACGGAACCATGTGGTACAATTTCAAAATGCAATATATCTGTTGCTCCATTTTTATTTACAGATAGATAAATAAACTCATGTCAGATAATGCCTCAATGGTCTGCTAGTAAAAAGAAGCAGCATTGGTGGACAGGTTTACAGGACAAGATCTATGAATGCAATTTCCATGCTTTTTCCTTGCATTAAAGAGGATGCTCAGGACTTGAGTTTCTCTCAAATAAAACGCTGGGAAATCCCCTCTGGAAGAAGTTGTTAATATTTTTCTATTGGCATATTGTATCATGCTCTGTACCTTTAAAACAGTATCTAGCAGCACCTGCCCATCTTCACTGGCAAGAGATAAGGAACGGTGCTCTGTGCAATGCAAACTGCCAACAAAAAAAAAGGAAAATTAACAGTTCATGTGCAAAGTCTTGGTTCTGTCAGACTAAAAACCATCTTTCTTCTGCATCCTGCCTGCTTCTGCACTCAAATGCTTAACATACTTTGGGGAGCTGTATAAATAAATAATGCTCTTATTTGATGACAGAGCTCCAGAAAGAGTCATTTGGAAAGAGGAGAAGTGGCTTCGTGAAGATAAATCATAATCTCCCATTCCGCGATCACTGTCATGGGTATAATCTATAGTACAAACTACTTGAGATAGGGATTTGCTTTTGAATTTAGGTCACTACAGTGTCTAGCCCAAAACATCAGGTCTGGTTTCTAATTCTACAATACTCTTAATTCCTGAGCTGTGCCATCTTCTGCAGTTCTTGATCAGTACTGGTAGAAAAAAGGGTAATACAAATCTATGCCAACCATTACAAAATTACTGCCTACAAAATTAGCCAGTATTATTAGTTATTTATTGGTGAATTATTGTTGTTCAAATAAATTGTAATATTCCATGTATCAGCAGAAGCTAAGTGAAGTAATTTATTAATTTTACTGAGAAGGAGGTGAAGCAGGAGAGCTGAAAAGATGAATTTTGTAAGAGCGGGGATAAATGTGAGTAATTAGGACATACCCAAAATTAAACAAAACACCACACCCAGCATGAAAGTTAGCACATTTGTTTTGCAAATGGCAAGCGGGCTGAAATCATCACAGGTTCTTTGAATGGAAGAGCTAATGGCCTTCTTTCAATGTATACATCTCTTTTTTTACCTGAAACTGTACAGTGATCAGAATCAGAAGATTTTTTTCAGCATAAATTAGATCATCAGAGCCCATCTTACGACAGTTTGGACTTGATATACACAAGGGTTTGGATCACAGGCCTCATAGCTTACTGCCTCTTCTCTCTTGCCCCTCTGATGATCATGTACTTCACCCCATCCTTGCTTCCCTTTCTTTTACATGTTGGATTTGAATAAATTCCCCGTCTTTCCAAGGCTACCTCGTTCTTTGGCTGCCTACATTTCTGCACAGGAGGAAAGGTCTTTCAGCTAGCACAAGGTGCCTTAACTGTCTCTTATCCACCCCACTGTCCTCTGGCGTAATTTTGGCCATGTCTGTTCAAGAACTTTCTTGGGTCTTTAGCACTGTAGTAGGTTTGCTTGTTGTCTTTGTGATCTTCTTTCTTTGGCAAAAAAGGTTCTGTAGGTAAGTCTGTGTGTATATATATATATATAAAGCTGCTTGTTCATCACTTGCTGACCTGATGCATTCTTGAAGAAAAAAGTATTTTATTACATTACCAAACCTCTTTTAATGGGGATGAGGCATACCCCTCACCTAATTCCCACCTAATGCTCTCTTTATCTTTCCTCCTCTCCTTGAGTCCTATGTACTCTCAAGCAACATTTTGCACTTGGATCAGCCACCCCCTTATTAAGATAATTCTTTCTTTGCTTTCAAAACTCTCTTCAGATGTTTTCCTTACCCTTAGACTTTGCTCAGTGTGCCCTCCGGCACTATCTGCAACCACCTCTTCACTTGATCTTTTTATTCTTATCCTCTATATTTGGATTAAATTATCTTCTTCTTGGGGCAGGGATCTTGCTTCCTACGCCTTTATGTCCAGGAATGCAGAACTAGGACAATACAAGCCAAGAAGAAAATGCTTTCAAATTCTATTCTGAAATTTCAGCTGTAATTTTGCTGTTGGATAGAGAAACTAAAAACACCATTTAAAATCCACCAGCGTCATCTCCAGAAGCAAAAAAATGCCTCAAGCTCAGCAATTAGAAAATGGAAGAAGATTGCTTTCCATAAATGTGTTATGATTTGCAAAGATCTAGATATGGGAATGAATAGCTAATTCACAGGTATTATTATTTAAGAGCCAAATCTACTAAACACACCCTGACTTGAAAGAAATCTAAGAATAGGAGGCATGTCAATTACTGCAATCCTTAAATTATGCATACCTTTCAAAATCTTCTATCAATGTCTTAGGTTTTTCTTCATAGGTGGTTTTTGCACTTCCTCCACAAAGCAAAATAAAACATTGGTTTATTCCAAAAAATGTTGTGCCTGAGGGACTACTATTTGTTAATAGGAACAAATTAATTTAAGGGATCAGCCCTTGTCATACAGACCTAAAAAGAGTTTTGGTCCATCAGATCTTGCGTCTTGCTTCAGAAGCAATCAGCATGTAGAGGAAAAGGCTTTGCTGCTTTTCCCCAGAAGGGAATCAATTATTTAAAAATGTTAATGCAAAAGGCAAGCAGAGAAAAACTTTCTCCTTTAGTAACTTAAAGAAGACCTTTCACATCTGACTGTATCAGAAAGATGCAGATAAAAGATGATTTTGGTTTTCTGTTTAAGGACCCTAAAATAAGTGCATCTGTTAGCGGCAAAGGTAATCAATATACAAACCTATGGGTATGCAATGAGAGAAAAAGAGACTATATCATCCCCTTTTCATGGTTTATCCACTAAAAGGTGAGGGTAGCTCACTTGCATGACAAAGGAGGCAGAGCCTTAGGGCACAGATTTTGAGGAGAGTGCTCCTTCTTGAAGTTAAGCAGGTATATAGATTATTCTTAATGCAAGGCCTGAATGCACACAACCAGATTTGAGGGGAAATGGAGCTGCTCTCCTTTGTTTGCATGGAGAATTTCTATTTCTTTAACTCTCCTGGTATCGTGGCATGGCCACCCTTCACTGGATTCAACTCTGTAAGCGCAAAGATTCTCACGGCTGAAATCTTTGTCCTGGTAAAACAATATTTTCATTTTAATATTAAATTATTTAAAACCTGACTGCACAGGTCACAGGCTGAACGTCTCTTTCCAAAGCTTCTCAGAGTGTCATGTCACTGCTGGAGGAGGCTCGGCACTGATATTTCCTTTGCTAATGCCATAAATCCTTTATTTACACCTGCAGCCTTATGACCTGAATTGTATATTAAACTGGTCAAGCTCAAATGCTCTTTTGAGCTTAATAACTAAGACAGTTAACGCACAAGAATAACATTGCCACCATCAAGCCCAGCCACCTTGGGCTCTCTAGCTCCACCTCCAAATACCTCCTTACAAATGGGTGAGGTTCAAGCCTGAGTCTCAAGCGAAGACTTCTCTGTACTGCTCCACCATGGGTCAGAGCCGCTGTACCTTGACACTCTGACAGAAATTAGGTTATGCCACACACGACATTTTGGTTAACTCATTGATATTCATGAGTACTGACAACATTTAATATGCTTTGCTTCTGTACCATCTGCCAGCATATCCATATGCCTCACAATAATCGTGACAGGAGCATGGCAGAAAGGAGAGACATTCTCCGAATCTCGTTTTTTGTCTAGAATATTTTTTTGTTTGTTTTCTACAGGAATTTAGGCCATGTTTTTGAGACCAAAGAAGAGTCTGATTGCAACTACTTTACTTGCATATATTAATCAAGTAAATGCAAATGCTTAACATCTCTTTTTGGAAGTGGTTCTCCACATGCAGTTATAATAGTGAGAAGTATCAGATTCATGGACTCAAAGACAACACCCCTCTGTGCAAAAAAAGAAAGTCCAGGCATGAACAGAATAGGGGACCAAATCTCATGGTAATTGATTGACTCAAAGTCTCCCTAGAGAGTCTGTTATAACTCTGCTGTCAGATAAGGCTATCAATTAAATATTAGTCCAGCAATGGTTTTCGGAATATGATCTTCAAAATGCTGGACTTGAATGATAAATTTGTCTTAAGGAGTCTCTGGACAGATGGATTTGATGTGCCACTGCTGAATCAGTGCTATCTGAATGCATCCTGAGGCATCCAGTTCTCCTAACAGGCTCTGAAGAACTGCAGTCATTAAGTATGATTTTTTAATTATTTTTTTTTTCTTGAAGTGTACATCTAGAAAATTATTTTAATGCTATAATCAGTCATCAAGAAATACATAGCTGCATTAGCAATCCAATCTATGGGATGCCATATTCCTTTGCTATGGGAAGAATTCTCATCTGTGCATTTTTTGGCACAAGGGAATACCCTCAAAACTGTTGAGATAATACTCAGAAAGCTCCATTGGAGACAAGTCTTGAGGCACCACGTTTTTGCTTTGGCAATCCACTACAGCGTTTTAGGAGGCAAATCAAAACTGCTTATATAAGCTAAAAAAGCTCCCCTCAACCCTTGCAGGCCTGTGTGGGTGTGTTCTAATTAGAGCTTGGTGGATAATGAATAATTTATCCAAGATCTTTCACCTCCTTTGTTTGTAAATTGTCTACAATGGGATCACAGTTTTCTTGAGAGTATTTCTTACTGGCAATTGCTCCTTGGGCCTCATTTATTTCCACTTTTCACCAGTTTCTACCTTTTCTTGTATCCTATATTTTCCTTTGCTTTTTTCTTTCAGGGCTCTAACCACAGGTGATCTATATGTATCACCAACTACCTTTGTCCATGCTACATAGCGCTGCGTTGTTTTCAGACTCTGCTCTTGCTATTTTTTGCCCTTAAACCTGTGGTGTCCAGACGTGGGTAAAATGGATGTGAAACACTATCAGCTCAGAATGGGAATGCTTTGTGATTGTTTTGTACTCAGTTTGTACACTCATAAATATGTCTGTAGGTGCAAGGAAAATGAAAAAACCAACCTGTTGTGGTTCATCTTGCTCTTTCACATTTAGCTGCTAAGGTACTGTAGTGATTTTGCTAAAGCTGCTGCATTTTTGCTTTATATTTTTCTTCTCTCGTCATATCATTCTTTTTTCCCAGTTTCCTAACTTTTCCTTTGTTTTTAGTGCAACTACCATTTCTGTAAAGCCACATATTTGCCTGGGAAGGAATAGCAGTGACGATATGGCAATAGCAGTAGCTTGTTTTGTATTCTTTCAGATGCAGAAATGGCAGTCTGTTTATTACTGAACTCCGATGTTGTGAGAGTTAGAGGTTCAACAGTTTATAGTTCCACCTTTCTGAGACACATTTAGATACTGTAACCCCCCTGCGTGGGGGATCTTCCACCAGTTCACAGGTTCAATGGCATTGCTGGATATTAAATTTGAATCTAATGATTTTTATCACTTGGCACCAGCCCCGCTCAACCTGTCTTGATCACACAGACTCAGAAAACTCTTGACGTGCGGAAAACAGACTCCACAATCTGTAAGATTGTAAAGTAGGTATGTTTATTCAGCGCTGGGCAGCACGGGGGGTAGTCCCACCAAAGTCGTGCGCGCCGCAACACGGCAGCTTGTCCGTTTATATGGAGCAAAGTGTTACCTAGACATGAAGTTCCCCAATACGCCTATACATTGGCATGACCTGTCCCCGCTTCGTATTAAAATTAGTCTCAA
>BOSO01012930.1:0-23448 GCA_018403395.1 Gorsachius goisagi
AGGGGCCGGAGATGCCCTGGTGCCGTGGGGTGGAGGGGCTGGAGATGCCCTGGTGCCGTGGCGGTGAGCGCAAGCCAAGCGCAAGGGTGGGGGGATGAGCCAGGCTGAGGAGGGGGGTGCGAATAAGCCCCACCGGGGTAGGGGCTTACGGCAGCCCAGATGCTGGAGGGGGTCAGCGTCACGGAGCAAGCACCCCCCGCATCGCTACCGCCTCAGACCACTTTCCCCTCGCAGGACAAACAACCCGGTCGCTGCGCCGGGGACCCCGGGGCGGGTGAAGCCCACGGGAGAGGCTCCTGCTGGGCTGAGGTACCAGCCCGGCTTTAGCACTCGGCGAGATGAGCCGATTCAGAAATAAACCCCAGCCCTCCGCAGCGCTTCCCCGCGGGTGCCCTGCGCCGCTCCGCTCCCAGCTGAGCATGCCTGGAGCTTGGGCTGCCCCTCCCAGGGGGGCTGGGGGGACAGGGACCCCCTCGGCTTCTCCCCTTGGCACCTCATGGTGGGTTTTGGAGAGTAGCCACCTCCCCAGTGCTGCCCAGGAGACTTCTTGGTGTAAAGCAATACGTGGCACGTGCACTGATCGCTCACCAAGGACTCCCTTCTCTCACTCACCCCTCAGGCTCAGGAAAACCTTTCGGCTCCCCTGGGGAGCACCAGGAGCTGCCAAGAGGTCTCCCAGGGGCAGGAAGGCTGTACCAGCATGGTGACCCAGTAGATCTAGATCATCTCATTCAATCCCCCCGCACGCCACAGAGGCCACGGGCCAGGTCTCTGCAGGCAGATACGCCGGCTGGCCTCGGGGCAGTAGCTGGGGACCACCCAGAGGGGGCACATGCCCAGGGCCTTTGGGCAATGCTCTTCCCAGGCAAGGGTGGCGAGGTGCCCAGGGGCCTCCCTCCAGTCCCTCGCTCGTCCCTGCGCACTCGGTGACAGCTCTGCTGGGACCAGCTACATAGGACCTGGACCATCAACCACCAGAGTCTAAACCCAGCTGTTAATGAAGCTCTCGAGTGCCATTACCAAGGGGACGCTGAGCCCTGCCAGCTGGGGAGAAATCCAGAATGAAACCCTCGGAGGATGTGGAAAGTTTTGCTCAGCAGGGCTGGAAAAAGGGTCAGTTTATTCATAGGCTCCAGCCCCCAGCACCCGCTCCTCGCCGCCCCGGGCTGTAAGCGCTGTTCAGGGCTGACACCTGGGGCTGGGTCTCACCTGCAGGAATTGGGCCAGTCCTTGCACGTGGCCGAGCTCGGAGCCGGCCCCCGAAAATAGAAACCAGAGGCAAACAGGCAGCCTGTAAAGCCATCACCTGGGGGGCAAGAGCGTGGTCCCGTGCACGTGCTGCGGGGGGCGGTGGAAGCGCCCGGCCGAACAATAGCCACCGCTGTGGCCTGCCGGAGACCAGGCTTCCCGCTATTGTCCCGGCCAGCCGGGGCCGGCTGCAGCCACCGGCCCCCCCGGCACCGACCGGTGGTCCCGCCATGGGTTTGAAGTAAACACAGCTGAGCTGGAGGTGAGCCCCAGCTCCGGAGTCACCCCGCAAACCGGCCGCGGGTGCGTGGCAGAGGAGGTGGGAGCGGGGCCGTCGAGGGCTCTGCCCATCCCCTGCGCCCCAGGAGCCGTGCAGGGGCCCCCTCTGCCGCAGGCACAGATCGGGACGCGCAGACCTTGGTGCCCAACAGCGCCTCGGGGCAGGGCAGCCCGCGGGATGGGTCATTGGGGAGGGAACGCTTGCCCTCCGCACCCCCGCCCCGGCTGCGCCCCCACCCACCGCGAGCGCTCGCGGCGCTGCTCCCGAGCTGGGGGCTCCCCAAGCCTGCCCGCCCTTGGCCCGCGCAGCCACCCCGGGGACGCCTCGCAGCCCTGCCCGGAGGGGAAAAGTTCAGGAATGCGGAGAAGTTAACGGGATGGCTGGCTCTCCAGGCCACCGCAGAGGCCGAAGGCTTAACGTTTTAACACATGATCATGTAATTAGCAAACAAGCCGCTCCGTCCATCCCCTCTTCTCCGCAGCGCCCCGCGAGCTCTCCCCGCAGCCACCCCCGGTGCTTGGTTGGGACGCGGGACCTGAGCCCAGGTATGGGGCCGGGGCAAACGGGAGGCAGCGGCTCTCACCTTCGTAAAGCTGGGCATACTGAGGGAATCCCGCCGCTCGCAGCCAGGCGCAAGCTTTCTTGGCTTCGATTTCTGAAAGAGAGCAAAGAACCAGCCTGAGCATCCCGCCCCGCGGCAGTGTGGGCCCCCCACAGCGCCCGAGCCCGTGCTCCCCCTGCACGGAGCAGAGGGAACCATCGGCTGCAAAAACGGGCGCCGGGGAGCCGGGGGTGTGTGGGCGGGCAGCGATGCCCGCGCAGGGAGGGGGCCCCTGCGGGAACCGCTCGGCTTTAGCCCCTCCGCTAGCACGAGGAGGAGGAGGAGGCAGCACAGGAGTGACCGAGCCACGAGACACAGTTTTAACCTCCCGAGGAAACGTGTTGTTTCCGACCCCACCAAACCAAATACAATACTTTGCAAGGCAAGAGAGGAAGATCTTTATTTTTAATAATTAGTTCAGAGCTCATCAAAGCTTAGGGCCGGTCACTTCATGGACCCTTTGCAAACATCCTCCAGAAAAGCCTGCCAGCGAAACCTCCCCTTCTCCCTCCTCCTCCCCACCCCCCCGGACCACCCCACCTCTTCTTTCGAGCTGGCATTGCAGGCACCAAACCCCTGATGGTTTGCTACACCCCCCACCCAGCTGGTCCCCATCCCTCCTCACGCACGCTCCAGCTATCGCCCGGCTCAGCCCATCCTGCTCTATTTTCTGGGAAATTCCTCAAATCTAAAGAACGTGAGGGAAAACGGCCCCAAGCTCACGCAGCCGAAGGGAGCTGCTGCCCGGTGTCAGCCGGGCCGCTGAGGTTTGTACTTCTGACGGTAACAAACATTTGACCTCAAGCGTAGAAAATGCGGCGGCAGGCTCAGGGTGCTGCCCGTCCCTCCCGGACAGCACCCGGCACGGAGCCCAGGGTGGGCTGCAGCGAACACCCCGATTCCATCACCGTCCACAGCGGCCTCAACCCAGAGCTCTGGCTGCGTTCACAGATACAGAGCTACAGCAGGGGAGGAAAAAAAATAAGAGCCCCAAACAAGCAGTTCAGTTAAGGGCGGGACCAAGCCAAAACCCTGGACCCAAATTCTTCAGCAGCTTTGGGAAGAAGGTTTGGAATCAGCATCTGCATCTGGGTCCAAACTCGGCAGCTGT
Source organism: Gorsachius goisagi (assembly GCA_018403395.1). Taxonomy (NCBI): domain Eukaryota; kingdom Metazoa; phylum Chordata; class Aves; order Pelecaniformes; family Ardeidae; genus Gorsachius; species Gorsachius goisagi. The sequence continues at coordinate 3,241 of BOSO01012930.1, forward strand.
CCTTAGCCGTGCTGTGAACCCAGCCAAAACCCACGGCTGACCCATCCTGCCCTGGGCAGGGCTCAAACCCAGTAACCCCAGTGGAGACCTCAACCCTGGAGCCCGACCAGGTGAGCCGGGTCCCCACAGGGCTCCGCATCCCCCCCCGACACCCCGGCGGGGAAGGTTCCTGCGCCTGCGACTCCAGCCGGGAGAGCACGGAGATTCGTGGTCTATGGGCACGCTCTTCGGTCATCACAGCTCCGAGAGCAGATCCCTGCGGCGTCCATAGGGCGGGCAGGGTCCAAGGATGGGCATTTCCCACAGCCCCCCTGGCCAGCGGACCCGCCAGACCCCCCCGCTCTGCTCTGCCCCTCCTTCGCTCACACGGGGTTGCTAGCCGTGGGGCCAGCACGGCCAGAGGCTGCGGCTCCGGTGCCCCCAGCCAAGAACAGAAATGCCAACCTCCCACCCCGCTACGGCCCCGTGAGGTCCTGACCCCCCCGCTGCCCCCAGGGAGGGCAGCCAGAAGCAGAGCCATGCGCCGAGCTTACCCCTGATGGCAGAGGGGCTGAACTGGTAGAAGAGCATGGCCGGGGTGCCGACGGGCACCGCGCTGCTGTCCGGCCGGGCAGGGGACACGCGGGAGGTGTGTGACACCCAGCGTGGCCGCGGCCGCCCTGCCGCCAGCAGCCAGGGCCGCAGGGTGCAGCAGGATGCTCCCGCGCAGGACTGGGCTCGGCCGCCCATCGCCCCGGTGGAAACGAGAAGTCAGAGCACGACATTTCCTTCCCCTCCGCCACCTCCTCCCAGCGCCAGGGCTGGCGGGGGGGCCGAGGGGAGCGCACCCCCTCCTCGCCCCGGTTTGGAGCCGGGTCCCAGGCTTTCCCCGCTGCAGCCAGTCCTGCATCCCCCCCTCCATCCCCGGAGCCCCATGTGGCGTGAGCGAACCCACCACGGGCAGGGGGGCTCTGCCCATCCCAGGTGGGAGCCCTCCCCACATCGAAGCGCTGGCACAGAAAAGGTTTCCAAGCGTCCCTGTCCCGGACGGGGCCAGCAGCCAGCTTCCTCCTCCTGTCCGCCCTTCCCAGGGACGTGCTTTCCCAGGGAAGCGCAGGAAGGGACGGGCAGCCCAACTCTCCTGCCCGATGCACAGGGCGCTGAGCCGCCCGGGGGGCCACAGCTGGGCGCTGTGCGCGGCGTCACCCACCACAAGCCGTGTCCCCAGCCCTCCCCGGGAGCCTCACTGCCAGGGCAAGGGGACTCGAACCCCACACCCGCCCGCCACCTCTGCTGGGAATCCAGCCCGAGCGCCCGGGGGACGCTGCCTGGAGACCCCCCCGCTGCCCCAAGCCGGGCAGAACCATGCCGGGCGGAGAAGCCGCGAGCAGCAGCGATGGAGAGGGGTTCCCAACAGGGCTGCGCCTCCAGCCATGCGGATTCTCTGGTGTCTAATAAAGGCTCATCACGCACTACACCCACCCCTCCGCAGGGCCGGGAAGAGGGTCCTGCCACCTCTTCTGGGCAGCAAATGATTTTCACGAGCTTGCAGTAACTTCATCTCTTTGCAATCTGTAGTTTAAATGTGACGGAAATGATCCCATTGGAATTGTATTGCGGGAGGAGGCGGCACGCCGGCACCGGCAGACGGGCACATAAACACACGCAGAGCCCGCGCTTCCCTGAGGAACAAGAGGACAAATCCCAAGAAGGCGCCTTCCGAGCACGCACCGACCCAACCTCGGAGGAGCCCGAACACCCCCCTGCGCACGGGGCCCCCGCTGCCGCAGCGCCGGTCCGCAACGGCACCGGCCGCTTTTGCGGGCGCCAACCGAGGAACGGGGAGCAGATGAAGATGGGGCACACGGGGACGGCAGCGCTCCCACCCCAGCTTTTGCAGAGGCCGGCGGTGGGGCAAGGGGGGCTGCAGGGTTCCCCAGGAAGATCTGCACAAGCCCTCTCTGCCCACGCGTCTGCGTCACCCCGGCTATCAGCCCCAGTGCCAACCCGCTGGCCACCGTCACCCGCGCCTGACAGAGGAGGGGACGCAGGCGTGCAAAGCTGCTGACCAGGTCCACGAAGGCGGGCGGCCGGGCAGATGAGAGGCCCAGTTACAGCTCCCACTTCAGAGGATCCTCTCTGCATCAGAGGAGCCCTCGGTAAAAGCCTGCTCGTCCCTGTGGAGGGGGAACCAGCGCCAATGCACTCACTGGAAAGAGCTCCCGATGGTGCACAACCTTTACGAGCCACCAGAGAATCCCCTCCAGGCAAAGCCGCTGCCCTCCTCCGGCAGCTGCTGAGGCTGGATGGCATTTCCCAAGGAAAAGGCATCCGCAGCCGCGCTCCCCATCGCTTGTGCCCAACAAGGGGCACACGTTGTGGCCCAAGTGCCACCAGGGTCCATCAGAAACGCCCCGAGCGGGTCCGGCCGGGGCAGCCTCACCAGCGCGGCTGCTGCAAAGGGACCCGGGAATGGAGGGCGCCGCTGGCAGACCGGGCTCCAGGACCCCCCAGCACCTCCTGGCACACCGGGGCAGGAGGCAGAAAGCAAAACTAGAGGAAGAGGAGAGTCTCTCATTTTGCTACTGAAAGTGGAAAAAAAGGACAAAATTCCCCCACCCATCTTCCCGCACGGTCACTGCACCGCGGAATTCCCCTGGATGCAACCTGCCGGCGGGGGAGCACCGAGACCCGTGCCGGGTCCGTGTTGGCTCCCACGGGAACGGCTCCTGGCCGTGGGATGTTCAGAGCCTAACATCTCTCCCCCGAGTGCTTTTGGGGCTACAGCTACCCCAGCCCTGCCCTGGCACAGGCGCGGACGGGGAAGAGCCCGGGAGATGCCGTGAAAGGTTTAACGCGAGCGAGCTGGGCCACTGGAGGCCAACGTAATTAGGGGCAGGAAAGCCACTTCCCAGAAGCCCAGCTCTGCACTTTCACTTTAAAAACGAAAAATAAAAAACAAGAAGTCACACCCCAGGATCCCAGCCTCTCTCAGCAAGTTTCCAAATTCCCCATAAAAAGTCCCACGCAGCCAATTAGCCTGTGAAAAGAAAACCAGATCATAAAATGGCCCATACGTTACCTAATGGAAGCCGTGGAAGCAGCTGCCTGGCGGATGCGGGGGCAGCTCCGAGCCACCGGCTTTCACACCCCAGCGCTAGCGGGGGGAAGGCTTTGCCTTCTCTTTTCGGTGAATTTTCTCTCCATCCCACCTCCACATGAGCCACTGCCTACAACGGCTCAGCTCCCCTCCCCGGGGCTGCACACAGAAGCACCCGCCGGCGTCTTACAGAAGCGTCGGAAAACCCCGACACATCTCCCGCGCCGGGGCTACGTGCCTTCCCCGCCTGAAAAAGCCAGGAGCTGACACAACGGTTTCCCATGGGAAAGCCGCATCCTGCCGCCGCTGGAGGTGCTGGGGCCAGGACATTGCCAGCGCACGTCACGTTACAGAGGAATTAACTCCGGCTGCGACGCCCAGCGCCGTGCTTGCAGGAATCGGTGTCACCCCTCTGAGCCGAGCACCACACGAATGCACCCAAGGGCTGAATCGGGCCCCCCTGCTCTGACCAAAGGTGCCTCTCCCCCTCCTGCGTGCACAGGCGAGGTGCCCGGAGGGAGCCCCCGCACCGCCTCCTGCGCTCTGCCGGGGCTCGCTGCCCACGCCACCCGGGCTTTCGGAGCGGGAGAGGCACGCCGAGTTTTACGCAGCCACGGGCATCCCTCGTCCACGCGCAGTTTGGCACTCAGCACCAGTAAATACCAGTTACCCGTCTCCAGCCTGACCAGCTCCCAGCACCATCCAGCAAACCGCAGAGATGTCAAAGCCACCAGCACGGCCAGGGCACGCAGATAGGAATGAGAATCGCAGTTGGACGCTCTCCCAGCGGCGGCGGGTTTCCATAATTAACTTTCATGCAGTAAATAGGGCTCACGCATTTTGGGAGCTGCTCCTTGCTCCGTCGCCAGCAAGGAATTGTTCAAATGCCTCCGCCACCTCCAGCCCCGCAACACCCTCTCTGCTCCCAAGGGCATCGCTCCCCTGGGGACGGCACCGTGCAGGGGGGGGACGGCACTGGGGTGGCACTGGGGTGGCACTGCCAGCCCCGGCTGGCACCAGAGCCCCCCGCTGCCCTGCGCATGTCCCAGACAGCCGCTGCGTGGGGCAGATGAACGTGAGGGAAACCTGGGGGCAAAAACGATCCTAGAGGCAGCACAGCAATCGCTGGCCAGTGCCTGTGCGGGTGTCGGTAGCCGAGCAGCGGCCGATACAACCTGGGCAAGAAGCCCTCTGGCAACCCACGGGGCAGGGAGACCAAAGCGGTTGGGTTTCTGGATCACCCCGTACACCACCCTCAAACATCACCCCCAGCTCCTCCGCTCCCTGCTGCCCTCCAGCCGTGTGCCCTCCCTCCCTTCCCCTCTCTTCCCCATTGCCCACAGGCAGTGCCCGGCTTCGGCAGACGCTGGCGGCTGCCCTGAGCCCCGGACAAACCCCAGCTGGGCAGCAACTCCTCCGTCAGGACAGCGGAGAGGAGGGAAGGGCCCTGGGATGCCGGAAAAACGGCAGCTCTATCCTCAAAGCGAAGTTTCCAGGCTACAAAAGGGGCTCAGCTCCCCGGATGCCCCCAGCCCGGGGCAGAGGCAGCTCCGTGCGGGGCGTGGAGGGAGCCTGGCCCAGGCAGCTCGGCAGCAGCCATCCTGGGGGGCACCCCCCGCAACCTTATCTCTGCCCCGTTCGCATCTCCGTTCAGCGCCAGGGTTGCATGCAACCACGTTATCAACTGGATGCGGCAGCTTTGGTTTCCTCTCCTGCAAACGAGCCTAACCGTACTCCCCAGTCTGTTTTCTTCTCTTCTAAAGGAAGTCAAGACGTGGCCCTTTGCACCCACAGCCAGCACAACCCCAGGCTCTGCCCTGCAGAAACGCGACTGCAGGACCAGGGCCATGCATCTCCCCTCGCAGCCTGGCACCCGAGCCAGAAGCTGCACCCGATCCGCACGGGGAAGGCCACCACTTCCACAAACATCACTTTGAGTGATCTGAATCTACGTTTGCAGCCTTTGCTGCCTGTAGCAAAGATGGCACGGCAGCACTGAAGCAAGCCATGTCGGCCCCAGCGCACGACGCTCCATCGCACCTTTGCAAAACGCAAACACGTTCGTCACCTTCTCTATCGCGAGAAGGCGAGGGCGCTTCTCCTCTCCTGTCAGCATTCGCTCCTCCGGGACAACAAAGCCTAACGTTCACCTCCAGAGAGGCCCGTGCTCATCTTCTGCAGCAGCACAGCATCTCTTCCTCTCTTGGGGTGTTATTTTAGACGCAACCGTTGAACAAACACCAGCCATGCTCAAGAGGCATGGGGAGCACCCGCTGTTGGAGGGAAGGAACCAGCTGGGCTGCTGGAGATGGACGTGGCGGGGTGGCAGAGACAGAGCGAGCCGGGGTCCCGCCAGCACCGCCGGCACGGCTTTCCTTCGCAGGGCAGCACTGCTCCCTGCCCCTGGCTCAGCAACCGGAGGAGGAGGATGCGGGCAGTCCCCCGGGGCTGGTGGCTGCTCCTCTCTGGGGTTTCAGGTCCTGGGCAGCGTGGCTGACGGGACAAAGCAGATCTGTCTGTAAGCCAGGCAAGGCTTTCCCTATGGGGGTGTCCCACAGGACATTACAGATGCCTGCTCCCCACAGGCATCTCCGCTCCTCAGAGCCTTGTAGCCCCTTTGGCCACCTCAGGACATCTCCTCCTGGCCCTCGGCTTCAGAGTGCCCCTGGGAGCATGAGCGGTGCGGTAGCTCAGGGGTTAAACGCCCTGCGTTGGAGTGCTGCAGCTGCAGAGCAGATGTCTGGTGGGAACACTGGGATGGAAAGGGCACCGATAGGAACAGAAACAAAGGGCCAGGAAGGTGAAGACCCTCATTCATCCTCCTTGCCTCCCCCACCTGCATTCCTGCAGCTGCTCTGACCCCAGAGAGGGCAGGAACCCGTCCCCTTCTGCACCCCAGGGAGCACAGCAGCAAGCCCCCCTCATGCGGGAGGAGGGGGCCCAGCAGGGACCTTGGTTTCCATGTCTGAAGAAGGCAATGGCAAAGCAAGCTCAGGGAGAGAGGGCCTCCGGCTCCAGCCCACCCCACGCACCGCTCCGAGACGGTCTGTCAGCCGACAGCTTGCCTCTGCCCGGATCTGGACTTGGGGCGAAGGGTTCCCATCTTCTCCTTAGCACCAGTTACGCTATTCCCACCCTGGGCTTCAGGCTGGCAGTGACTCTGCTGAGCTGCCTGTATGTCTGCAGGCGCCCGTCTGTGTGCACGGGACAGGGAGCAGCTTCCCGGTGAGAACAAGAGTTAGAGAGAATCCCAGACTGGCAGGGGTTGGAAGGGACCCCCCACCCTCCTGCTAAAGCAGGGTCACCCAGAGCAGGGGGCACAGGACAGCGTCCAGGTGGGCTTTGAAGAAGGCGCTTGCATGGCCGGAGCACCCAGCAGGAACAAGCGATGCTGGTGAGAGCAACCGCACGGCAGCATCGGGACCCGCAGGTCACTGCCCTCCGCTGAGCGCAGAACACCCAGGCACCCCAGCACCCCAGCACAACCCCGAACAGCAAACAGAAAAAGATTGCACCTGACTGGCAGGAATGAGAGGGCAGAGCTTTGGCAGGGCCACCCGCGCTCCCCCTTCCACACGCTCGTGCTCCGACAGCCCGGTGCCACGGGGACCAGGGCAGCCTGCCCCATCCAAACGCAATTCCTGCACTCCCACGGGGCCCGGCGCTGCTTGCGTGGCCCTCCCAGAGACCGCGGCTGCTGCCAGGGTTGGCGCTTTCCTCCCAAAAGGTACCCGAGCACATAACTGTGCTCTGTGGCAGCCCAGGTGCTACGCCAAGAAGAGCGCAGAGCTGCGCCTCCTCCTATTTAAGGTTCCTAATGACCAAACCATTAATTTATTGACTGTACGTTGTCATACGTATAAGCACCCCTGCTGCCGCAGCAGCTGCGATGGCTGGGTGCTCTCATTTCTGCTGCTGGAAACCCAGAAGCGAAGCAAGATGACGACAGCTACTCAGCTGCTGAAGACAATGAATCCACCCTGCCCATCCCGCACCCCACCCTTTCTAAAACGGCACTGCCCTCCTCTTGCTGCCCAGCCCGCGGGTGCCACACGAGCTTGGTTTGGACTGACGGACGCCGTCCCTCCGTGGGCAGCCAGCGGCGCTGGAGCTCCCCACCCGAGAGCTCGGGCAGCGCCGGGGCACGGCATCCATCGGATGCTGCAGGTACCGGCCGAGGCCGCACCTCCCCGTCGAGGAGGGATGGCATCCCACGGGGCCTCCCGCTGACAGCAGCGAGAGCCCGTCTCCCCACGGCTTGGGAGAGCCTCGGACCCCCGCCAGCGGAACAAGGCGCCCGTAGCCCCCTCCTGCCCCCAGCGCGCTCCGAGGTTGAAGCCCAGAGAGCTGCATCCCGCTGCTGCTTTCGCCACCGCGCTTACGCCGCAGGCAGCGCGAGACCCGACACGAGCTGGCGCCAAAGGCCAGGGAAGGCCAAGGCCAAGGACCGGAGTTTTGCCACAAAGCCGGAGTCAGCGGCAGCTCCCACCCCTGTAGAGGCAGCACCCGCAGCTGATGCGTGCCGGCCCCCCCTGTGCGACCCACTCGGGAGCCACCCCCCGCTCCGGGCGGGAAGGACAATCGTACAGACAGGGGAACGGCGCCCCGCTTTCACGCATCTATTTAGGAGAGACACCAGGGTGTGGTACCAGGGGAACTCCACGGAGCAGCATTCCCTCGTGCTCTTTTTCCATCTTGTACGGAATTACAAACCTAGCCAGTGGCCAGCTGAGGAATGCTGAGGCTCCCAAGGCCTTCGCTGGGGGTCCCGTAAGCCCCCGGGGGCCGTGAGCCCAGCGCCAGAGCTGTCACAGCCGGTCCGGTGGCTGCCCGAGCCGATGGCCAGGCGCTGCCACAGCCCCGGTACAGAAATGCGTCCTCGCAGGAAGAAACAGGCACTGATTTCTCAGCAGAGGCTTCTTCCCTTTTTTAAAGGCTGCAATGCAAAAATAAGCCAGAATCAAGCATTCCTCCAGCTCTGTGCAATAATCTGCCTCCTTCTTCTGCCTCACCCCTCCCCTCTTGCAGAGGCTGGAGCGGGACTCCGAAGCCATCGCCCCTCCCGCCTGCCCGCAGCATGCCCTCGGCCAGCAGCCTGCCAGTGTTCGCTTCGGCCAGAATCTACCGACAGGTCCCCGTGTCCCCTGGGGGAGCTGCTCCCCGGGGACTGCGCGGGCAAAGGCGCTCGGCGCTTCTGCCCCGGCGTGGCACGTGCTAACGGCGAGCTCCTGAAAGCCCCATCCCACGTCAAAAAAAGACCCTCTGCAAAATTCAGGCTCCTGCCAGCACCAAGTCCTGCGTGTGCAGATGCCCGCGGTACCGACGCCCCCCCGCAGCCTGCCCACGGCACGCCCGGACAGCCGCGTATGGGATGGCCCTGCTGGTCTGCGGGGCGGCCGCCCCCCCGGCGGGGACCTCTCCCTGCAGTCCTTCCGGGGAAGGCTACAAACCGAGGCGCAAAACCAAAATAACCCCAAAAAACTCAGTTTCGAAAAGCAGCCGAGCAACACCTCTCACACGAAGGCGGGCCTGGGTGCACCGGGGCAGGACTTTCACCCTGCCCATGGGACCTCTCCCCCCTGGAGGGGAAGGGGCTCGGTGAGAAGCCACGGCCCCGGCTGCCGTGCCCAGGGCTTCGCTCGCCGCTGCCAGCAGCTCCGGGGGGCTCTTCCCTCCCTCCCCGCAGCTCGTCCCTCACAGCCCTGCAGCTCTGACCAGCCCCCCCTCCCCGTGCCCTCCTTTCGCTTAAAACTGCTTTTAAGTAAATCAGCGTCGGTGGGCGATGCCACGTCCCACTGCCGCCTGGCAGGAGCCGGGGGTCGGGCTGGCGGGAAGGCGTTTTGGCTTGGGCTCAGGAAACAGCCGCAGGTTTGGCGGAGCTGGCACGCCGCACAGCCCCCGCGCTTCCACCGGCCTGGGGGGCTCTGGGAGAAACGAGCCCAAATATGAAAAAGGCCACAGACCCATTGCACCTACAGCACCTCAAGCGGGGGGCAGGGGGGCTGGAAGGAAAGGCGCCCGCAGCACGCCCACCGCCAGCCCGCGCCCCACCGCATCCATCGCCCCTCTCCTCCCCACCAGGCACAGCCGCCCCCTCGCTGCCCGCGCCGTGTTCGGGGGGGCCAGGGTGCACCCTGCACCTACCCACAGCCCCTCTCCAAGGGGCAACGCGCCCAGCAGGGCACAAGCTACAGGTCACTGCAAGGGGGGAAAAAGAAAAAAAAAAAAGAAGTTAAAGGAGAATCTGGTCTGGTTTTCAAGAAAAGAAAAGAAAGAAAGGAAAAAAAAGAAAAAACTGAAGACCAAAACAAATGTCACCTCCTAACCCCCTCCCTCGCCCCGCTGCGTGCAAGCCAAGGCGAACTGACTCGCTGCGAAGGAAACGCCGTTCTCGAGAAATCTCTGACACGAATAAAAGGTCACTTCGCAGACTTTCCCATCTCCCCCGAACGCGTTTGCTGGCTGAAACCTCCCAACACAAACACAAAGCCGGGATGCAAGCGGACTCACCATGGCTGAAGCTGTTAATCCTGGCTTTGTTCATTGGAAACCGTGGATTAAATGCAGAAAAAAATACCAGCATGACCACTGGCCTCCTTGATCCCCCCGTTCACCCACCCCAGCGCCGTCCGCCGGAGGCAAGAGGGCTCCCGGCCAAGGACCGTCCCGCAGGCGGTCAGCTGGAGAGCTCCGATTTTTCCATGCAGGTGGACTCTGCTGAGCTCATAAACTCTGCCCGCATTGACCCAGCCGCCCAATTCCTGGCTCGACGCGAGCAGGAGATCCCCGGCACGCGAGGGGCTGGGTCGCTCCGGCAGCGGGGGTGGGCGCAGGCGGGGAGCGTGGGCGGCACGCCGGCAGCCACGCTGCTGAGCCGCTTCCAGCCCGCGGAAGCCCTGCCCGAGCGGTGGGACGGCCTCGCTTCCCCCAGCGCCGGTGCCCGGGAGCAGGGACGCCGAGGTGGCCTGGCCTGGCCGCGGCCGGGCGGGCACGGGACGCCGGGTCCAGCCAGGGGGGGCTGCAATTTTCAATCGCGTCTGGAAAAACCAGGTACGGAGATGCTCAAGCGCGAAACTTCCTGCGGGGCTGCGTTTTGCTGGCACCGGGCTCTAGAAGCAGGACCGACCCCGCGGGGAGCCGAGAGGGCGGCGGGCACCGCCAAAAACCCCTTTTCTCATCCCAACAGGCGCTGGCCCATCAAACCACCGACCTTAAACCTCAGCCGAGCAGCTCCTCCGGGGCGGCCGTTTGCCCACCGCGGGAGCTGCCGGCCGCTCGCAGCCAGGCAGGGCAGCGGGTGCCAACGCATCCCTTCCCGCACGCAGGGGATGGGAGGGCTGGGAAGGCTGCAAGCAAAAACCACCGTGGATTTCCCAGTCCCTCAGGATACCAGAGAGGGCTAAAAGCTTTGGAAAAAGATGGTTCAGGGACAAGACCAAGAGCACCCGCCATCCGCAGACTAAACTGCCTAACTTTCTATAGATTCACGGTCTGCGTTCAGCCCATCGGCGCCTGGCCCTGCCCTGGGAATGCCCCTTCCCTCCCGGCAGGGCTCACCTCACCATTTCGGGCGGACCGAAGCAGAGGGAAACAGCACAGCCCAAGCGAGGAGCCCTGGCCGACACGGGATCCATCTCCGTAATGAAAAGCACGTTCTCTGCAACCGCGCTTCCCCAAGGCGCTGCCGTTGGTGTAAACGGTTTACGGAATGAGCCGCGAGATCCCCTCAGTCGAGCGGGACCTGGCAGGGGGGACCCCAGGTCCAAAGTGCAGGAGGGGGAGCAGGCTGGTAAATACATCTGCCAGCAAAGCTCGGGAAGGAGCGGGATGAAAACCCCGGCCCGTGCGTCCAGCTGGCGGCAGCGGTCGCCCCGCAGATGGGGAGGCACCTCAGCCACCGTCCCAGCCACCAGCGGCCTCGTGCAACCCTGCCACCAACACGGGAGGAGCCAAAAGTGGCATCCAAACGTGACCTCATGCCCCAGCCACACAGGGAAGCCCCGGGCCCCCGAGGCAGCCGAGCTGCTGCCCTCAGCGGGCTCTACGGGAGGGCGCCTCGGCCGCTGCCCGGTGCGGCTCACAGTGCCCGTGTGCTCCGCTGACGCGGCTCGGGGATCCCACAGAGCTCTGTGGGTGAAACCCCCGAGGGGACCCATCCTCACGGGGCCGAAAGCGAGCGCCCCCCTTGCAACGAGAGCGTCGCTAGAAACAAGCCGGCAGCGGACTCAGCCAAGAGGTAGAATCATAGAATCATCTAGGTTGGAAGAGGTAAGACTCAACGACCTTATTTTAGCACGGAAAAGGCTTTTCTGTGCACGCAGGACAGCAAGGACACCAAACGCGGCCGACGCTGGAGGTGCGGGACAGTGCCGACCCAGGCTGGCTCTCCGCAGGGACACGCGCCACCCACGCCGGCACCGGGTGCCCCGCGCGCATCCTGCCCACCGCAACGGTAGGGGTCAGGCGAGAAGAGGCCAGCGCTGGAGGCTGGACGCCAACCCAAGGACCACTGCGGTGGCTCCTGCCTTCTCCAAAGTTCTCCTCCAAAGCCAGGACTCTCCAGACGGCGCTGTCCGGACAGGCTGCAGCGGCGATGGAAGCACAGCTAACGAGCCCGTAACCATCACAAAACCTGGAGGTCGGAGCGAAACCTTAGGACGAGGGGGGAACCAGATGGCACAGAGTGAGGTTTATGGAGGTCACCGGAGCCTAACGGGAGTCCATGACTCTTTTATCCCCCCTCTCTCCCCACTGGAAGGGGATGGGGTTGGGGCTGGAGTCGAAGCTCAAGGCTTCCTTTTCTTTCCGAAGCTAACTGGAGCTGCTGGAGAGAGCAAAGCCACGGGGCTTTTTGAGGAGAAGTTTCAAAGGATGTCACAGTTTTGCAACGAGACAAAGGAACATTTCAAAAAACACAGAAGTCTCCTTGCCAGGAATGTGGGGAATGTCAGGGAATAGCAGAAAACAGGATGTAAAAGCTGGCCTCAAGCAACGTTACAGACTCAGACGCTGGCCTGACAGACAAGATGCTGAATCCCGATGGAAGACGAAGCATGGGAATGGTGGGGCTGGCTTACCTGGCTTGGTCCCATCCGGCTGCCTCCCACCAGAGAGGCGAGCACAGCCACCTCTGCTGGCCAGCCCCATGAGATGTGCCTACCCACGACCCAGAGGCAGCCTAAAACGTGGCCCCTGACGTGCAACACGGCTTTTTCCGAGGAGCTGAAGCCAGCAAAGCCTGGCGGGATGCAGCCAAGGAGCCCGTTCGTGTTACAGCAGAGGGCGGACCTGGGGATGCGCGGAGGGAGCAGGACCAGTCCCGAATCCCAGACCTCTGCTGTAAGCAATAGGAAACGCGTCTCAGAGAGGGTTAAAATGACTCCTTTGCTTTTGTTGATTAACCCAGGACGTCTCGGCCTACCAAGGGATTCACAGGCGCGTGAGCTCACACCCCCTTGCACAGCAATTCCGGCTCAAGGGAAGTTATGACGCCGAACGCATCGGAGTCGGGGCCGCGGCTGCAGTCGGCGAGGTCAGAAGCAGAGGAAGACCTCCGCAGGGTCAGGCCAAGGCGAAGCCCATGGGTTAGAAGACAGCAGGAAGCCCTAACTCAGCACGCCAGCCGTTTGCAGTAAGAGCATTAGAAACCAGAGGCCAGTTACCGGCAAAGCAGCGCCTTTTGGCAGGAACGGGCATGTTTTTTCCAGCTTCCCTTCCATGTGAAAGCCCCTGCGTAAGTAAAAAAAGATTTGTCACAGCAAGACCTGCTCGGGGGTTTCTTGCCCCGGCTGAGCATTGCCCCGACTGCACGATGGCCGCGCTTGTGCCAGCAGCCGGCCGCAGTGAGGAGGAGCCTGCTGCTAACGGGAGACACGTTCCCTGCATGAGGAGGGGGGAACGGTTCCGGCACGGGGCTGAGGAAGGCTCCAGCCTGCGTCCCATGCTTTCTGGGGAGGAATGGCTCGTGCACGGGGCCAAGGAAGGCTCCAGCCCGCGTCCGATGCTTTCTAGGGGGGAATGGCTCCGGCACGGGGCCAAGGAAGACTCCAGCCCATGTCCGATGCTTTCTAGGGGGGAATGGCTCCGGCACAGGGCAGAGGAAGGCTCCAGCCCATGTCCGATGCTTTCTAGAGGGGAATGGCTCCGGCATGGGTCTGAGAAAGGCTCCAGCCCGCGCCCAATGTTTTGTAGGGGTTATATGAGGAAAACTTTGCCCTAAAGACAGTCATACTGGGATATCCACCCGCGACCACCCCAGTCCCCTCAGTCCCACACTCGGGTGCTGGGCACGGCAGTACTTTACAGGCGTGCCCTTCCCCAGCAGTCATCGCTGCCCCTTCCTGGCATTGCCGAGGAACCCTTCGCCTCAGAGCACTCCTACCATAGAGCTGCGGGCTCGCGTCATTTGTGGTAAACCCATCAGCTCACACCCTTCTGAAACTCATCCGCGTCTATTTTTACGAGGCGCTAATTTTTGCCTCGCGCCTGCGTGCTTTCTGAAGGGATTCACAGCCCTTAATTAGCACTCGGTGTTCCCGCAAGGGTAGAAAATCAAGCGCTGAGCTGCTTTGAAGCAGCAGGCTGCGGAAGGCTCTGCCCCCACCCCACCGGGAAGGGCCGGCACGCCTGCGGTCCGGGTCAGCCTCGGCAGCTTCAGGAGGCGGCAGCCCCAGCCACTGCGCTCTCTTGCCGTCCCCGTCAGCCTGCACCTTGCTTTTGCCAAAAAAACCACAAATTGCAGTGCCTGGATGCACGGCTGCTCGCCCGAAGCTCGGCTGAGTGAGCCACAGCCGCGTGCCCACCAACGGGCGCGCTCCCGCACCCTGCCCGGCGCGGGCTCGCACGCACGGACGCACGCACGCGCATCGACCCGCGATGGCTGCGCTGCGGGGCTCGCTGCTCCTGCCTGCCACCAGCCCTGCGGGGGCCACGAGGCGCCTCCTGTCACCGAGCTGGACCGGAGGAGCTGATCTTTGCCCTCCCCCAGCTTTCCAGAGCGTTCCCAGAGGGAGGCGCGGGGTACGGCATCTCGCCCCGCTGCAGATCTCGCCTGTGTCCATCCCCACGCCGGGACCTGCGGGCTGGCACGGGAGAGGGATGCACCGGACCGCTCGGCGCGGGTGGCCGGGGTCTCCCCCGCAGTCCCGCCAGCACCCCTGGGATCAGTGCACGCCGCTCCTCCCTCCCGCGCCGGCCGAGCGGAGCTGAGCAGAACCCCTTTCTGTCCTCTCGTTTGCCTCCACGCAGCCCACAACTTTTCCCCCCTCTCGCTTTTCTTTTGCCCCGAGGAAGGTCTCATGCAGACCGAAGACGGGTTCGGGCTGTCCACCGGAGCAGCCCTGCGGAAAGGTGGGGTTGCCCCCGGTCTCAGCACAGCCAGAGGATGCCACCCCAAAGCGAGAGGGTGGGACCTCCTGCCCCCCAGCACAACCTCAGCTGCTGATTTCTTCCACCAGCATCATCAGACAAGGTCGAGCGGAAAGCACCTGTGCTCATTTTCCCTTATTTGCTCTCCTCCTTTCCAAGCCCTGCCCGCCGTTACTCCTTTCCCCTCGGCACAAGGAGCCATTCCGGGATAAATCGCACATGCCAGCCGGCTGGGCCAGGGAGATAACAGGGCAGCGACGAGGAGCGGCACGTGCCACCAGAGAGACGGTAAACTTATCATAGGATCATTTAAGTTGGAAAAGCCCTTTGAGATCCCCCAGCCCAACCGTTCCCCTAACCCTGCCATCCTACCACTAAACCCTGGCCCTAAGCACCGTGTCTGCCCGGCTGTTAAATCCCTCCAGGAAAAGCCTTCCCCGGGTGAAGCAGATGGGCCGGCGACCGGCTCTGCCCGCGCAGCCACAGAGGAGCCCAGGGGCAGCCGGGGTCCCTGCGTTCACCTGCAGCGAAGGGGATGGGGTCACAGGGGACGGGGGTCGCAGGGGACGGGGGTCCCGTGAGGCAGGACCCCATCCTGGGCCAGAGCCGGGCGGTTGGGGAGGGCTGGCCCCGCCGAGGCAGATGCTCTGAATTCACCGTGTTTTGCTCCTCTCCCCGGAGACAAGAGATAAAATGTCAGTGACCCTTATCAAATACCAACCACCGAGACTTCTGCCCTCATCATCCTCTGCCTTCCCTGGCCAAAGAAACAGAGGTGGGAGACGTGGGCTCCTCTGACAGACCCCTGCCTGGGGGACCTCAGTCCCCCACCCCAAAGGATAGGCGCCCACCTGGGCAGAGCACAGGGCTGCTCGGGGTTCTTTTCGCTGAGAAGGGGGACAGGAAGGAAAAACGTCAAAGCCCGGAGCCCTGCCAAGCGCTTGGCGCTGCTTCCGGCAGCGGTTTTGCAGAACTTAATTAATGAGCAAACATCTGCGGCTTCACATCCTGTAAGGAACATTCACAAAAAACACGCTCCATTCATGCCAAAAAAAATAAAAATTAATTCATTTAAAAAAAATAAAAAAATAAAAAAAAAATCACTGCTTCTCAAGCAGGTGGGAAAGCTGTGGAGAACAAGAGTGGGAGAGGCTGGCGGCGGCGGCGCGGGCTGCAGAGCAGTTGGACAGCCGTGCCGCAGCCCCGGGGACGGCGTGACCCCCGCCGTCGCTTCCTGCGCAGCCCAGCGCGGGAGGAAGAGGTCTGGGCACACCCAGCTCCTCCAAACAGGCTCTACCGACAGAAAAAGGCAAGGCGCCGAAAATTTACCTTCAGCCAAGTCCCAGCCTGCCCCCGCCTCCCTGCTGCCCAGAATCCTTCGGCCCCTCGCAGCCCGTGCCGGCTGCCGGCTGCGCACGCTTCCTCGCAAGCCCGGGGTCACGGCCAACGGCGCCCGGGGAGCGGAGCGGGAGGCATGGGGCTTCGTGTCCAGCAACCTCGGGCTTTCCTCTTCCCAGGCCACTTCCTCAATCCCATGCTCCGCATCCTGCCAGCACCGCAGGGATCTGTCCCAGCAGCTGGGGACCAACTGGGGAGGGCAGGACTGGGAATGATGTGGGCACCTCGCCCACCGCCTTCAACCTGCACGCCAGAGCAGGACTGTGCTTTCCACCAGCCATGACCGTGCTTTCCACCAGGCACGACTGCATCCTCCCCCAAGCCCTTCAGCTGCAGGAGGACCCCCCCAGTAACTGCCCACTCCTCGCGGTGCTGGGCACCCGGAGGAGAGCAGCCGGAGAGCAGAGGACCACGTGGAGCAGGGCTCACCCCCCAAGCCAAGGGCAGCCAGCCAGGCAGGAGCACCAGACCAGGACCCTGCGGCTGCTCTTCCCCAAAAGCCCTCCCGGGGCCCCAGGAGACACCCATGGAGACGCCTCAGCTGCCCGGC
Source organism: Gorsachius goisagi (assembly GCA_018403395.1). Lineage (NCBI taxonomy): Eukaryota > Metazoa > Chordata > Aves > Pelecaniformes > Ardeidae > Gorsachius > Gorsachius goisagi. Next base: position 19,635 of record BOSO01012930.1, read on the forward strand.
GTGCACGCCACCGCGCCACCCACAGCCAGGGGGTCCGAAAGGGGAAGGGTGAAGAGGCGCCCACCTCTGGGGGCAGGCGTCCTTGCCCTGGGGACCACATAGAATCACAGAATCATTTAGGTTGGAAAAGCCCTTTAAGATCATCCAGTCCAACCATTAACCTAACCCTGCCATCCCACCACTAAACCCTGGCCCTAAGCACCTCATCCATCCTTCTTTTAAATACCTCCAGGGATGGGGACTCGACCCCTTCCCTGGGCAGCCCCTTCCCGTGCCTGACAACCCTTTCTGTGAAGAAATTTTTCCTAATGTCCAACCTAAACCTGCCCTGGCGCATCTCGCATCTCCTCCCACAAGCACAGCTAAAGGCTGCTTTAGAGAATCAATAAACCCGACAGCGCAGGTTTGTTTTCACGCCGGGGGTCTTGCAGGACAGCAGAGATCGCGGCCATACCGGCAGGGAGGAGGGGGCACAGCTGCCCTCCCTCCCCCCGCACCCACATCTGTGCCACTAAGTGGAATCACCAGCTTTTCCCCATCAAAGCGCAGATGCCACCCACCCGTCTTGGCAGGACCCGCCTGCTGCGCCCCCACCCTCACGGCGCTCCCACCCGCAGCAGCTACCCAAGCAGCAGATCACTCTCTTCTTCAGCCGTGTTTCCTATTTAACCAGCCGAGGGGAAAATTAATCCACGCTGGTTTGCTTTCTGGATGAAACATTTAAAACCAGAGCTCCCAGTCAGCTGGCATTTTTCCAGCTCACCGAAGAGGGACAGTTCTGGTGTCTCTTTGTAGCTTGCACGGCCACAAACCTGATCGAGAGCAGCCTGCAGGGTTTTAATTTGGCCAGAGAAACTTAACAGATGCAAAGCCCAAGGGGAAAGGAGGCCAGGGCACAAACGCAGCCAAAGCCAACCCTTCGGACTCTGGAAGCAGGGAAGAGTCAATCGAGTCCATCCTTCCCAATGCTTTCCGTGTTGCGTTTGGTGGAAATATCCCGCCCCAGCCAGGCTCCCCATCCACCGCACCGCAGCCCCAGCCCGAGGACGTCCCCCAGCAGCACCCGAGGGTGCGTCTCCAGCCCCTCTCTCTCTGCAGTACCTACAAAAGATTTACAAATTGTGCAGCTTCTTTCGTGCTGGGAACAATCCTCATCAGACCGACCAGCACCACCTTATTTTATTAACCCTCTCTTCCCCGGTTCCTTCCTCTCCTGCAGTCTGGATGCCAATCAGTAGACCAGCGGCTATCGATGCACATGGCTCGGTTCGCAGCTGAAATTTGAGAGAGCGGTGCCGATACCAGTGCCGGATTCTGTAACGGCTCTCCGGGCTGCGCCTCGCCTCCACTTCAGCAGCGGGCATCCCATCACGGGCCCCACAGTCTGAATCCCGGGTCAAACCCTCGGGATCCCACAGGCGAGCATCAGCAAGGTGGGGGTTGGACTGGATGACCTCTAAGGGTCCCTTCCAACCCAACCCATTCTATGATTCTATGATATTTGTAGCATTTTGGCTTGGGGCGTGTTCAAGCCGAAGTGGCACCAGCGGGCCCTTCCAGACAGAGCGGAGGCGCGCTGGAAAAGGCGAGCGTGCCCCATGGGAGCAGCGGCCAGCCCCACCAGCCCCCCTGGCAGCCCCCTGGCAGGCTGGCGTGCCCTGCAGAGAGACAGCCTCCGGAGAGCGTTCCCCGCTCAGCCGCTTCACACCACCTCCCAGCCAGCAGCGTTTCGTGGCCGGGACCACCACTCCTCAGGTTGCCAGAGCTGAGCGACGCTACCAGTGGCCCCGGCAGAGACGGGGCCAGGAGCCAGCACGGAACAATGAAAACCATTGACAGAGCAGGAAGCTGCATCTGCTGGGTGAAACGCTATCTTCAAACAAGATGTGTTTGGATAACTCCAGTTTCATAACTCACCTCTTCCGATGTTAGGAAATCACGGTAATAAAAAGAAAACAAAATGGGGGAGAAGAAACTTGGCATGGGGAACAATGGGAGAATTGCCTGAACCGCGGCGCTGCCTCGGAGGTGAGCCCCGCCGCTGCGTCTCACCGGGCCTCCGGCTGCGGCCTCCAGACCTCGCACGAGGATAAAGGTCTGACCAAACACCGACGGGAAAAGAGTGAACGCTGCACTGCAGGCGTCAAGAGCTCGGTAAATTTTGACCACCTTGCAAATTACTGCGCTTGCCTGGTCGATTTTTTTGTTTATAATGGAAATCAAAGCCATCTTGGGAGAGGGAATAGAATTAGTGGTGGTCAACGACAAGCCTTAGAATTTGGGGTCCGGCAGGACCCATCTTCATCATCTTAAAGGTGATGGAAGGGGCAGTCTCAAAAGGTGGGAGAGGGTGATGGGTCAGCATTTCTTGGCATTGACCACTTGTGGGGCACGGACAGACAGCTATTTTCTGGTGCTAGCAGTGGTGAATTGTGGCGAAGATAAACCTGCCTGCTCCATAAGCTCCCAATGCTAACCTAAAAACCCGACAGGTACTAGAGAAGGACTTCGCAGTGCCTTAGCCGGTCACTGCTTCGCAGGGAGAAGCAATGAGAGGGAAGGCAAACACAAGGGCTCCTCGGCTCCGAGCCCAAGGCAGTTGCTCTCCGACCCAGCACGAGGCCAATTCCCACCGGAGCTCTCAGCCGTCGCCCTGCACCGCGCTCCCCGGCCAGGGACGGCTTCATTTGCCAGAGCACGCGGTTCCCCTCTGGAGGTTTTCGCAGACGAAGGAGCCAACAGCCCTCACTCCCCGTCGCCCCACGAGGCCTGGGGCTCAGCCACGCCGCAGCGGCCGGCACAGCGCTGCTCAGCACCCGCGGGGACAGCCCAGGGCGGATAATCCCCCCGCACAGGAACTCCGCTTTGCAGAGGAACACCGTGCACCCGCTTGGCCCACCTGCTCTGCACACCCCCCCTCGCTGGGCGCTGGTCCCCGGCTCCAAAACGTGCCCAAGGGGCAAACCAGCCACACGACCGGGGCGGGGGGGATTACAAAGGCACGGCTTTGTAATGGGATTTTGTTCCTATTTTTAAACACTGAGGCTCTAATGTAAACCAAGGCTGGCTGCTCCGCTGACAGCTTCACGCCATCCTGTTTGCTCTGACCCATCTGTGCAAGCGGGCGTTTCGGGTCCCCGACGCCCCCGCACACGCTGGCTCAGCCCCACCGGGGGCCGGGAGGCGCAGGACCCCGCTCCTCACCCCACTCCACCAGCCGTCCGGTCCCAGCATCATGCTCCCGGGCTGCCACCTCCAACAAGGAGGACAAGGAGCCAAAAGCTGAGGTCACCCGGCTCGGGCCACCAGACCCCTCCCCAGCACCCCACCGCCTCTCCCCACCCTCCCCAGTCCAAATATAAACTTGCTTACAGGAAATGCCTTAAAGAAAAGGCACCTCCCTGAGTCCCGAAGAATGCCCAGAAAATAAACTGTCCTGGACAGGAAGGAAATGGTTTTTTTTTTTTTTTTTTTTTTTTTTTAATCACACTGCAAAGCAGCTTTAACCCTTTCAGTCCCTGCTGCAAACCCATCACTCACACGCCATAGAGCCCTCGAGGCATTTCGAGGTGTCCGTGCTCTGGACTGGCGATGCCAGGGGAGCCTCCTGCCAGAGATCCCTGTGCCCCTGCACCATCACCGCATCCTGGGCACAAATGGTCCGAAATCCACAACCCAAGTGCGAGCTCTCTTTCTGCTCAGGAAAGCACAGCACCCTCATAGCCCAGGACCCACTCCTAAATGCAGGCAAACGCCGGCTCCGTTCCCAAAGCCGCCGGGCAGAGGGGGAACTCGCGCAGTTGTTGGCATTGCT
>BOSO01012934.1:199-28979 GCA_018403395.1 Gorsachius goisagi
AATGCTAGCAATTTAAGATGGATCTACAGCTGGCTTCACAAAGGTCCTTTTGTTAACCCTTTTGTGTCCGTCCTCATGTCCGTCCTCATGTCTATCTGTCCTCGCAGCTGGCAGACCTGCCCGTCCTCAGCCTGCCCAAGGAAACCCTCAAGGCTCACAGCCGGCTGGAGCACAGCACCCGGCCGGCCTTCATCCACCACCGTGAATCCCTCTGGAAGAGATGCCTGAGCGCCTGGTGAGTGCACCCACCCCCCCCCAAAAAAACCAGCCAAGCCTGCAGGAGGCAAAGCCAGAAGCTGGCATTCACTTAATACTTGCACTCACACCCCCCTTCCCCGTACCTGTCCTGCAGCCTCCTCACCCAGGAGCAGGGCAGAGGCCTCGCTGCTCCGTCAGCGCTCGCCCACGAGCAGTGGGAGGGCACAGTCGGCTCCCAGCTGCACGGCACTTCCCTCTGAGCTTCCCAGGGGAGTTTTGGGGGGGTCATGATACAGCTGAGAGCTCAGCACAGCTGGGGGCAGGTCCAGCAGTCACTGGTTGCTGGGGTGAGTGCCCACAGCTGTGGGGGGAGAGCTGGTTTGGAGGCCTCGGGGGGGTTCTCAGCAGTTTTGGGGGACCTTGATACAGCTGAGAGCTCAGCAGAGCTGGGGGCAGGTCCAGCAGTCACTGGTGATTGGGGTGAGTGCCCCCAGCTGAGGGGGGAGAGCTGGTTTGGAGGCCTTGGGGGGGTTCTCAGCAGGTGAGGGTGGATTTTGAGGGGATGGGGGGTATGAGAGGCAGCTGGGCTTCGTGTTGCCAGTGCGAGGGAGGCTGACCCAGCTTTCTGCTGCAGGCGGGACGTGGGGCTGTGCGGGGTGCTGAAAGAGATCGCCAGCGCTGAGGAGGAGGGTGAGTCCGGGCTGCTCGTGGAAGACCTGGAGATCTCCCAGGTCTCTCCGGATCCTTCCGTTCCCTTCATCCCCTTTTCCAGCATCCCTGCCTGCCACAGCTGCCCGTGTTTCCTCTGCCTGTTGGGCCTCTCATTGAAGACCACGGCAGCGGCGATGGTCCTTTTCTCTCCGCAGGGCTGCAGTGGGTGAAGACGGGCTCGAGCTACACGCTAGCTGTGTGTCACTGGCTCTCCTCACTGCACGGCTCCTTGTTCCCCCACCTCTCGGTGAGTCTTTTCAGGACTTAAACCTCGTGCTCGGGAAGGCAGGGGCGATGCGGCACCTCCTGCGCTGCCGACCCTGTGCCAGGAGGCTGGTTTGGGTGGCGGGTGGGTGCTTCCCAGCTGAAACCACAATAAAATAACCCTCCTGGGGGTGCCCAGCTACGAACGCTGCGGGTTTTCTTCACCAAAGGGAGGAGAATGGGTGCTGGAAAGGCATTAGGACAGCAAAGTGCTCCAAGAGGGACCAAAATCGAGGTGGGGGGAGAGGGAAGGAGGGGGTTTGGGTAGCAGGGGGGGTCCTCACTTCTGCACCAGAGGCAGCTCCCACTCTCGCGTGCGCTGCCAGCTCGGTGTTAACTCTTCTCCCCCAAAGCTAACCAGCGAAGACATGATTGCGGCGTTCTCCCAGGCAGTGGACTGGTGAGTCCTGCGTGCTGTGAAACTGCTGTGCCTCTGGGCATCGGTGAAACAGGGTCGTGGAGTGAAAGAGGCAGGGGGGAATCGCCCCATTTCCCATGTGCTCAGCTTCCCCATTAGACAGATGTTAGGGCAAATGTTTCCCCCGTGGCCTCTGGCTGCCTCAGTTTGTGTACGATGGCGAGAGGCAAAGCATTGCCCCAACGCGCTGCATGTGGGGGAAACAGCATTAATGCTTGGAAAATTCCTTCAAATACCGACCACAGACTGTTTGTTAACCAGCCCCTCCCTCGGCAGAGCCTTGTGAATAATTGCCAGGAATGGGGAATTTATCAGAGGAAATGGTCCCATTCAGCAGCAAAAAGGAAGTTTTATTTCACTGGTGATGCTGGGAACTGCCTTTTTTGGCCTTGGGGGGGGGGCTGCTGGGTGGTTATGCCCGATGCTCAAGAGTCCACCACTGCTGCCTTGAGCCCGAAACGCCGGTGAGGCAGCTGACGTGCCTCACCCTGCCCTGTCCCTTCCCCCAGGGCTGGCTGCACCATCCGGGCCTTCGCTTGGCACCCCCACACCAGCAAGTTTGCTGTGGCTCTTCTGGATGACTCCATTCGGGTCTACAACTCCAACAGGTGAGGGCTGGGCTGCTCCTCGGGCACCACTGGCCACGTCCCTGGAGATGCTGCTCCTCGGGGGGTGCCTCCACAGACCCCCTGCTCCCCGTTTCGCCCTCTCACATCCACCTCCAGCACCTACTGAGGATTCCCCTGGCATCTCTGCCCTGTGCTGCCTCAGTGTTTGCTCAGGCTTTGCTCTCACCGCCACCATCTGTCCCCAGATGTAGCAAGGACATCTCCAAAAACCTCTGCCCTTATTTAAGCTTTGGTTTTTTTTCTTTCCCTCCCTGCTGCTGGGGGCAGCCTGGGCAGGCGCAGGCTGCGGCAGCAACACGGCCTGGCTGCCATCACAGGCAGAGCAGCCTCTTGGGTGCCGTTGAGTCTCCTTTCTCCTCCAGGTCTCCCTGCTCCCCCAGGGCATGTAAAGCCCTCCTCAGGAGAAGACTCTGCCGGCTGGTCCTGCAGCCCGCCCCGCACCTCCCCGCCGGGGCACTCTCCCCCAGCTGGGATTTCAAGCCAGCAAGTGCCATCTCCCACCCCGGGGCTGGGCCGTGGGCAGCACGGGACATGGTGCTTAACTGCACGAGGTGTGCTCTGGCTCACGGCACCGGTGTCACCTGGCTGGGATCACATCTGTCCCCCCCCCGCCCTGCCACGGGAGCAGGTCACAGTGGGGCACATCCCCACTCTCACTCTACGCTTTTAGGCCCCCACTGTGGTCAGAGCTGGAGAAGGGACACCGGGAGATGGTCCACACCCCTCCTCAGGCGGTGTGAGGATTCTGATTCCCCCATTTTTCCCTCTTGTCACGCCTCCCTCCTCTCCGGCAGCGCCACCATCCCCTCGCTGAAGCATCGCCTGCAGAGGAACGTAGCCGCCATGGCCTGGAAGCCACTTTGTGCCTCCATCCTTGCCGTCGCCTGCCAGACCTGCGTCCTGGTGTGGCACCTGGACCCCACCTCCCTTTCCACAAGGTGATGGCTCCGTGCGTCTTCCCAGCCCTGCCACTGTGGGCTGTTGTGAGCCCGTTTGGGTTGGCTTTGGGTTAATTCCAGGCAGGTGCCTGGACACAACCCCAGCCTTTGGTGGTAGGTGGGCCAGCCCTTCCCACAATCAATGGCAGTGGTTTTTCTCTCCTTCCCTCCAGACCATCGTCCGGCTGCGCTCAGGTGCTGTCCTACCCCGGGCACAGCCCTGTCACCAGCCTGGCCTGGGCTCCCAGTGGGGAGCTGCTGCTTTCGGCGTCACCGGTCGACACAGCCATGCTGGTAAGAGGCTGTACCTCCCAGGGTGCTGCGCCTGGGATACCGGAACCATGAACACACCACGGGGTCACCGAGGGATGGTTTGGCTGCGGGACTGCTGGGGACAGGCGGCATTTCCTCAGGGGGTGGATTAGGCAGCTCCTCAGTTTGAACTAGACCCGAAGACATCAGTCTGTATTCCCTAATCCACACAAAAACTCGCCCGAGGCTGCGCTAACTACCCCGTCAGCGTTCAGGTCCTGGCGTCTTTATCATCCTCCTCACTGTCCTCTCCTCCAGGTGTGGGACGTGTCCACTGAAAACTGTGTCCAGCTGCAGTGGTTTGGGGGTGGTGGTGTCACTTACTTGGCTTGGTCACCGGATGGCAGCAAGGTCCTGGCGGCCACTCCCTCCGCAGTGTTCAGGTGAGCTCCCCCACCTGTGAAATGTTTTATTTCAGCCCTTATTATCATTCTCGTTTGCTCCAAAACCAAGGGGATCTGAATTCTTTGTGTCCTAACTGCTCCCATTCCTACTGCGTCCGATGTGGCAGGGGGAAAACGGGTGGGTAATCGGGTCTGGCATCTTAGACTCCTCCTGGAGCAGCAGGATTGAGGCAGATCCCAGGAACTTATCCCGCTCACTTCAGTTTGTCTCTCTTCCAGAGTGTGGGAGGCTCAGATGTGGACATGTGAGCGGTGGCCCACTATCAAAGGACGCTGCCAGGTAGGATGGGGGCATTTCCCACCCACGTGGGGCAGATGTTGCCTCCAAGGCCCTCGGGTGCATGTATGGTGGTGTAGTAAAACTTCCCAATTTCCAGCTGGTTCCAAAATCAAGCTGCCAGCTCCCCGGCCTGGGTGGTGAGCATTAACGTGGCTCTGTGTCCCACAGACGGGGTGCTGGAGCCCTGATGGCAGCCGACTGCTCTTCACGGTGCTGGGCGAGTCTGTCATCTACTCCTTGTCCTTCTCCGAGTACCGGGGTGAGTCTGCCCGAGCCGGCTGCCGAGGCGAAGCTTTCCAAGCGCCAGAGGCTGGTCTCCAAGTGATCCTCTTGCTTTTGGCTGTGGCTGGGCTCAGCCAGATGGGCTTTTTGCTTATTAACTGCGTTTCCCAGCCTGCTGGGCACAAAAGGATGGAGGCAAACCCAGGACACATGGGGGAAGGGTGTCTTGGGGGTCTCTCAAAGCACAGAATCTCTGTGGGGTTGACTTTTTCCTCCTTCCCCCCATTGCTTTTTGTTTGCAGTGATGATCTTATTATGGTCATCAATGGTTTGCAGGGAAACTTCTCCAGTGGGTTCAATGCCCAACTCATGTGGCGCTTTTTTTTTTTTTTCCCCATGGAGGTCCTGATGTTTGTGGATGGGAAACCTCCCCTGTCCTCCATCCCAGCCATCGGCAGATGCTGCTGAGATAGCAGCACGTAGCTCCACAGCTGCTCGAAGAAACAGAGATAAATTATGTATTGGTTGGGAAATAAAAGTGATTTACGGAGTGAGATGACCCATGTAGTAATTTGAGCAGGGGATGAGAAGTGACCAGGCTGTTTTGTTTCAGGGGAGATGCAAGGACAAGTGGGAGGCTCAAAAACAGCTTCCATCGTGGCAGATCTGTCGGAGACCACCTTTGAGACGCTCTATGGGGAGGAGAGGTGGGGCTGGCTGCGCCTGTTGCCCTAACGTGCTCCCCGGGAGGTGGAGGGGGTCTGTGCCCCCCCTCGGCAGCAGCCCCCCAGTACTGGGGACATTGGTTGAGCGGGGGGGGATCTCACTGCCACTCTTGCCATTTTCAGGATTGGAGGAGAAGTCCACTCCATGGTGTGGGACCCCACCGGGGAGAGACTTGCAGTGATCATCAGAGGTAAGTGCTGCCTCCAGCCTGCCCACCCCGGGCTTTGCCTGAAAATCCCCCTTCCAACAGGCAGAAGGGATGCAAACCCCGCTGAGGTGAGGAGTTGGGTTGAGAAGGCAGCACCCACCCCCACCGTGACTCCACTCTTCTGGAGAGGGGTGCATCCAAGTTCTCTCCCCACTTCCAGTTGGATGAATCACCTTTCCCAACCCCCTTGCAAGGTCTCCGTGTTCCCACAGTGCCCACATTCCTCCTGGAGCCCAACTGGGCCTCTTGGCTCTGTTTCTAGGAGCAGCCCCTGGGATAATCGAGCCATTCAGGCTCTCCTGGACAGGCCCCGCTCCGAGACAAAGCGGACCTTTGAGGGAGCACCGAAACACGGTGCTGGGGATGCTGCTACCTCCCGGCACGCCATTGGTGGGGAGACAGCTAAAGCTGCTGGGCCCAAACTGGTTTTTTGCTGTGCTTAAAGCTGGGCAGGGAAGAAACTGGGTGGGAAGGGAAACCTGAGGGTACCAGGACTCCTCTAGCTGGCTCCCTCCTGTCCTCTGCACTGCTGGGTAGGTCCTGTGAGAATCTTGGTGCAGAAACTGCAATAGGATGGAAAATAACCTTCATGTTTGAGAGGCAGGGCCCCCATGTCTCACCTTAAAGGCTGGGGTGCGTCCAAAGGAGTCACCTCATCCGTTGCCCAAACCCTTCTTGGCCAAATCTACCTACCCAAGACCTCGGAGCTAGCTTTAAATCACTGAAGGGTCTTTGAAAGCCCCGTCCTGGGATCCTGCGCACATCGGTGCGAGGAAAATGCGGTTGGCAGCCGGCTTTCCCCCACCTTGGCAGCTGCCTGCCCCAGACTCCGCAGTGCCCAGCTGCTCCCCACAAAAACCTGACCTCCGTATCCCCGATCCCGCGTCGAGGGGCCTGTCTGTGTGCCTGCACCGTCCCTTGGACAAGGGGAAGCCTCGCTGCTTCTTCTCTCTCCCTCCTGCAGGGCACGCTGACACTCCTGGGAGTCAGACAGTCGTCGCTGTGTTTCGCACCCGCAACAGCCCCGTGTTTGAGCTCCTGCCGTGGTGCGTAGCGCCGGGTTTGGGGTTGGTTTCAATACCAGCGATCCCCTGGGGTGTGGTGGGGAAGAGCAGATCCACCTCGGAGCGGAGAGACGCTGCCGTCCTGTGCTCCCACTTCAGGCAGTGTTGCTGTTTTACCCTAGAATCAGTTGCGTTTTGGTCCCATCGATCCATGATCCACCTCAAAACCTTTTCCTTTGGGATTGCCCTTGCCTGGCGCATCCCGACAGGGCCCAAACATCTCCGCTTAAACCACAAGTTATGCCGCAAGCGCTGCGTTTTGCCAGTGCCCCGAGGTCGTGCCGTAACTGCGGCTTTTGCTTTCCCCCTCAGTGGTTTCCTGCGAGGCGAGCATGGCGCGCAGCCCCAGCTCATCGCCTTCCACCCCTGCTTCAAGAAGGGCGCCCTCTTGACTGTGGTGAGTGCGGTCCCCGGTTTTGGCAGCAGTTTCCTGGGCTCCCCATCGCTGTCCCTGAGGGAGATAATCCAGTGGCTGAGCAGGGGGGGTGTGTGGAAAACCCCCACAGCGTCCCTGTGGAGAGGGTGGGGAAGGTGTCCTTGTTGGGACCACGGAGAGGACGAGAGGGTGACGCTTGCAGTGTCATCCCCTGCTGTGTCCTGTACTCATCTGCCTCCTCACATCCTCTTCCCACTCCAGTGCTGGTCCACGGGGAAGATCAGCCACATCCCCTTCTTCTTTGTGAGCGCCCACGTCCCTTGCGCCAGCCCCAGCCGCAGCCCCGTCACGGTCATGGCCAGCGCCAGCGTGCGGGAGCAGCCTCTCTTCTCGGAGCTGTGACAACACCTGGGTCTTTGATGGCATCTTCCCAAAGAGCCAGCACTGGGATGGTCCCTCTGCAGCCTCCATCCTCTTCCTCCTGGGACACACGGCGTGGCCTCAGGTGCCTTTAATACCTCCTCGGGGGTCTCACAGCTCGCAGGGCCAGTGCTGGACAGATTAAAGCTGGCTCGTTCTCCCCGCCGCCACTGGCCTTCTCCATGCCTCACTCCTTACCCTGGGAGGGCTGAAAGTTGTTTTTTGTGGGGGGAAGGGTGAGTTCTCAAAGCCCCACAGATCTGGGTGTGCTTCTGGGGCTCCAGTGCTGCTTTTTGATGTCAAAAATAGCTTGGGATGAACCTGCAGAACAACCCTTCCCTGTGCCTGAATTAAAGCAGATTTAAGGCACCTGGTGCAGTGCTGGTGGGCTGCAGCACTGGGGGGTGCCAGCCCTCAGGCCCTGGGGGCCTTGTTTTGGGGCTAAAGAGCTGCTCCAAGGGGGAAGCAGAGGGGGTTGAAGGGTCCTTGGCTGTGAAGTCTCTGGGCTTTGCCTCGAGGGTGGGAAGAACCATCCAAAGTGAACTGAAAACTCTCTGGGTCCATAAACCCCCAAATTTGACCCATTTGGGGCTGCAGTGGGGTGGTGAATGGGGCTGGGTGCTCGGGCTGGCCCACGTGAGCCCAGCCAGCACTGAAGCGGTCACGGGGAGCAGATGGGCTCCCCCTCTGCCCAGAGCAGGGATTAAGGGCGAGGCCCGGGGGGGAGCATGGTTAAACCCCGGGATTACATGTAGTTAATCCGTGTGATTACGCTGTAATCCCTCTGCTAAAGGCTGGAGCAGAGAGATGAGGGAGAGAGCACAGGGGCTCAGCCCCACAAACACCCCCAGGAACCCCAAAATCATCCCCAAAGGCATGCACTGACACAGGGCAGGGAAGACCCCAGGCCAGGGGCACGGAGGGCAGCAGCCAGCCCCTCAGTGGGGCTGCGGGGGGAGCGGAGCCGAGCCTGGATGAGGTTGGCATGAGGATACAGGGTAAAAACAATGGGGTACGAACCCACTCCAGCCGCTGGGGCAAGTCTGCGGGGGGCTTCACCCCCTCGGGGCTCCCCAGTTTGCTGTTTGGTGATGGCTCATGCCCACGGCGCCTCAGAGGACGGTGCTGAGCGTCTCTTCCTCGCCTTCCTGCTCTTCCTTGGGGCTGGGTGGTTCGCAGGGCAACGCCCGCAGGTACTCGAGGTGCAACCGGGTCTCGGCTCGGCTCCTCCGGACGTATCGTCCCACGTAGACAAGGACAGCGCCCAGCCACCCGCCCACGGCCACCAGCACCACCACATCTGGTGCCCGCCCACTCCCCACCAGGGTCTCGTTGCAGCTGCTGGTGGGGGGCAGCACCGGGGGGGCCCCCCCGGGGCACCGGCAGCCCCAAGGGCAGGCGGGCAGCACCAGCGCCAGCAGGAGCAGCCAGCCTGCCCGCATCGCCCTGCGTCAGGAGGCTGGAAGCGAGGGGGGGGGCTCTGGGTCCCCCCCTTTCATACTGCTGGCTGCGCGGTTTCGTGGCGGGGGGGGCAGCAGGATGCCCAGGTTCCCCTCCCAGTGTGGAGTGGGGGGACTACGGGGGGGGGGTGATGCCTGCACCCCCTTCTGCACCTCAATTCAGAGCCCCTTGCAACCTGTATCAATCCTGTATCACTACACAGAGCCCTGCCCCCACCCTGCACCCCAAGGACCCCCCCCCCGTCACCACTGCCTGAGCAGCGAATGCACTGGGAACACACTGGTTTTTACTGGTGTTGGCAACCCATTGGCAGTATCCATACATATCAGGAATGGGGACAATCTGCAGAGAAACGGATCCAAAAAGTCTCTTGGTTTGGGCTATGGCTGGGTTTGCACCAGTCCAACACTGGGACTGGGGTCAGCAACACCCCTGGGGGAGCCTGGGGCCTCCCCCAGCCTGCTCTGTTGTAGCGTCCCGCTGCGATCCCATTACATGTGCTGAGCAGGGACGGTCTCAGCCATCCCCCAGCAGCGGTCCCTGGAATTCCCTCACGCTGGTCAAGGGGTCCCTTTTGTGCTGACCATGATGGGGGGAGGTTCATCCGCTCTGCGTGCCCCCCTCGTGCCGCTGTGCCAGCGTCCGCCGGGCCATCTCCAAGGCCCCCTCCCGCGTGCGGTTGCCTCCAATGAAGCCGCTGGCGTGTACGAAGACGCAGCCGGGGATGCCGGTGAGCTGGGACAGCGCCTCGTCCCGGACGCCTCGCCAGGGCTCGGGGAGAGGGAGGCTGTGAGGCGGGGGGAAAGAGGGAGGTGGTGGGTGAAAACCTGCGCTGGGGTGGGGGGGGATTGCTGCAGTGGGGGGGCGGGATGCAGCGAGGGGATGGGTCTCACCGGCTCTGGAAGGTGTGCGGCCCCGCTGGGACGCTCTGCACCCGCCACTGCCCGCTGCGGTCGGAGAAAAGCACCAGCTGGAGGGGTTCGGGCAGTGCCAGCTCCTGCTCCAGGCTGAAGACATGCTCCTTCCAGGGGCAGCCACCCTGCGGGAGCTCCAGGACAGCCCCACTCGCGTCCACCTGGGCGGGGGGGACACAGTGGGCATACAGGGGTCCTGCCCATGCAGCCCCCACACCGCCCCGTGCCTCAGTTTCCCCCCCACCCCAGCCATCCATGTGCATCCGCTGCTGGGTGCTCTCCCAAGCTTGCACAGGGAGCGCTGGGGGGGCCTGAACATGTGGGGGAATATTGGGGTGCACAAGGGGGGTGTGGGGGAGCACAGGAAAGTGCATGATCATGCACGGCGATGTGGGGGTGCACAGGGGGGTGCACGAGGAGATTAGGATGCAGGTGGGTCATGTGCAGGGGTATGGGGTGTGGGGTACATGACCATGTGTGGGGATATGGGTGTGTACAGCTATACATATATAGGGCACAGGAGGGGGTGCACAGCCACCTGGAGGGCTATAGGGGAGCAGAAGGGGGTGTGCATGGCTGTGCATAGGGGTACACAGGCATAGGATGGGGTGCACAGCCATGCATAAGGATATAGGGGCACAGGAGGGGGTGCAGACCATATGTAGGGCTATAGGGGCACAGGAAGGGGTGCAAGGCCATGCATAGGGCTATAGGGGCACAGGAGGGGGTGCAGACCATATGTAGGGCTATAGGGGCACAGGAGGGGGTGCACGGCTGTTTGTAAGGATATAGGGGTATAGGAGGTGGTGCACAGCCGTGCATAAAGATATAGGGGCACAGGAGGGGGTGCAAGGCCATGCATAGGGCTATAGGGACACAGGAGGGGGTGCATGGCCACGTGTAGGTGTATGGGGCACAGGAGGGGGTGCATGGCTGTGTGTAGCAGTGTAAGAGGGGGTGCATGGCTGTGCGTAGGGCTAGAGGGTACAAGGGATACCCTGGGCTGTGCAGGGAGATTTGTACTGAGGGGACCTGGCCTCTCTTCACCCCATGCCCCTCCCCAAACTCTCAGACCCCCCCAAAGCAGCACAGTAGGTACCTCAAAGCGTCGCTGGATGGCCTCCTCCACCAGCGCCCGCGCGGGCAGCCAGGCGCAGTGGTAGTAGTCGAGCCGGTCCATGAATTCGCTCCCGACCAGCTCCATCGCCCGCTTGAACCTCGCCTGGGGACGCAGAGGAGGGTCAGTGGTGGCCCCAAGTGGGGTGGCCCCATGCTGTCCCTCCTCCACGTTCCCTGTCCCCACCTCGGTGTCCTGGTCGGGGTCATTCCAGCGGGGGTTCAGGTGGCCCACACGGGCACTGAGGGTGGTGGTGAGCGCGTAGCGGGGCTCCCCCTCCGCCTGCGCGATGCCATTGTCGATGGCATCGATCTCCTCCACAAAGTTCTCATACAGCTGGGGACAGAGTGGGGAATGTGATGGGTTCAGCCCGGCAGGGAGTGCACCAGTAGCTGGAACAAACTGGTCCCCTCTTTTATGGGGTCCCTCTCCCCAGAGCGCTCTTTTTATGGGGTGACCCCCCACCAAGGAGAAGCTCTGGGGAAAGCTGTGCGGCACTGGTGGAGTTAAAGCCCCCCCACAGACCCTCCCAGTTCCCCCAGTACCTTATCGTAGAGCGCTGTCACGACAGGGCCATCCTCCGGCTGCCCCAGGAGCGCCGCAAGAATTTGGGAGCCAAAGTGGCAGTAGACCAACCCAGCGCTGCTCAGCTTTGTGGTCCACGGCTTGTCAGGTCGGAGGCTCCTCATGGACTGTGTGAAGGACCTGCGGGGCCATGGGGTCAGCTCCGAGGGACCCCCAGCATCCAGGGGACCCCGGCATCTGGTGTGGGGAGGCCTCACCTCTGGTGATGGTCGTAGCGGTGTCGCTCAGGGTCGTACTCACCCCCTACGTCCACCACCACGTCGCACTGGGCCAGGCGCTGGGGGTCCCGGGTGCGCACCACCTCTGCGTCCTGCCAGGGGGTGGAGTGAGGCTGGGGAGCCCAGGCTGGTCCCCAGGAGCAACCGGGGACCCTGAGAGCTGCTCCTTATAAGACCAGGGAACCCGAGGAGGAACTGAGAACTTAAGGGTGACCCTCAGGTGGGACTGGAGACCGAGGGGTGGCCCCTGGGTGGGGCCAGGGACTCCCAAGTGGGACTGGGGACCCGAAGGGTGGCCCCCAGGTGCAAGGAGGGACCCCACAGGGGGACCGGGGACCTAAGGGCAGCCCCTGGATGGAACTAGGTACCCCCAAGTGGGACTGAGGAGCCGAAGGGTGGCCCCCAGGTGCGACCGGGAACTCGAGAGATGCCCCCAGTTAACGGGGGACCCCTAAGGGGGGGGGGGGAGGGGGGCGGCATCTAAGGGTGGCCGCGCGGAGGGAGACGGGACTCCAGAGATCGGAGCATTGCACGGTGTCCCTGTCCCGTTGCAGGGGTCCCGGGAGGGAGCCGGCCCGGATGCAAGAGGGCCCGGGAGGGCCGCCATCCCAGTCCCCGCCGCACGGTGCCCCGGGGCCGTACCCGGTAGCGCGGCAGGAGGCGCAGCAGGTAGCACGCCAGCACCTCGTCGCAGTGGAAGGTGCCATCGTGGGTACCGATGCGCAGGGCGGGCTCAGGTCGCGGCCGCTTGAGCCCGAGCCCGGGCCCGGCCCCACTCCCGGTGCCCACAGAGGTGGCCATGAGGCGGACGGCGCGCAGGGCGCTTCGCATCGCACTGCGCATGCGCGGCCCCGCCCCCACTGCACTGCGCATGCGCTGCACGGAGGCGCCGGGGAGGCGGTGCTGCGCATGCGCTATTGGCTCCCGCGCACCTGCCTGTTTTTCAGTCTGCGCATGCGCTAGCCCCGCCCGACCCCTCCTCACCGCTCTGCGCATGCGTGAGCACCACCCAGCCTCGCCCACCTTCTTTGCGCATGCGTCAGCCCCGCCCTTCTGCCACGCCTCCGCCCCGCCCCTTCGCCAGTCCCACCCAATCCGCGCCCTCCTATCCTGCGCATGCGCCGTCTCACGCCGCTGCCCGCCCCGCCGCCGTGCGCATGCGCCAGCTCCCCGCCTCCCGGCACACGCCTCCGCGTCATTACGCATGCGCCCGCTCACCCTCCCCGTCCCCACCCTGCTGCGGCTGCGCATGCGCCCTGCGCCGAGCTGGGTGGGCGGGGCTTGGTGGGGGCGTGGCCCCGCCCGGGCGGTCCCGGGGGGCGTGCGGGTGGGCGGGCGGACGGACGGACAGACGGGGCGGCACGGGCGCGGGCACAGGCACGGAGCGGGGGCATACAGGGACACAGACAGGTTCGTGGGCACAGGCACTGCCCGGCCCACCTGCGCCAGCCCCCCCCCCCCCCCCGGACAGACAGACACGGCCCTGCACAGCCCACGCGGGGACAGACGGACACGCAGCGCCCCCCACCCCAGCCCCATCGTAAAAACGCAGCCCAGGCGCCGGTCCCAAGCAAGAGTTTATTGGCAAGGAGCAGCACCCGGCAGCGAGCTGGGTCCCCTCCCAGGGGGACACTGACAGGCCCGGGGGGGCCGGGTCGGCTCTTCCCGGGGATCCGGGGGTCCCCCCCTTGCTCCCCCCCCTTCCTCCCCGGGGTGCTCCACCGGCACCGAGAGGGCACAGCGGCACGGAGCAGCCTCCGGCACCCAGTCCCAGGGCGACCCAGGGCACCGCAAGGTGCCAAGGCTGAGCTGGGACCACCATCGTTACCTCCATGCCGTGGGCGCTGTGGGGGTCCTGCCCGTGAGCCGCAGCGAAGGGGTGCAGCTCCGAGAGAGCGGAGGAGTCACCCCGAGATAACCCCGCTCCCCCAAAGCTAGGCAGTAGTGTTGGGAATGGAAATCGCAGCTCATCCGGCTGTTCCCTTGGAGGGCTGAGGGCAAATTCCCCCTCTGGGGGCTGACCCAGATGTCTTCGGCTTCGTCCCAGTCTCACCGGGAGTGGTTTTAGCTGGCCACGCACGTGGGGACGCAGCCCATGGCATTTTCTGGCAGGGATTTTGGGGGTGCAATTCAATTGGGAGTCTCTCTTTTTGAACCCGGGGGGGTGGTGAGCATTGCAGATTTTAGGAGGGGAGCAAAGGATGGCGCCGACAACTCAGCAATACCCTGAGTTCGTCTACCCCCACAAAACCCCCCCAGCGCTTCTCCTTCCAAGCAGCCTGATTTTTCGGGTCAAGAAAGAAGTGATAGGAGGCAGCCCAGCCTCAAAATATCCATAAAGGGATAAGTCAGCTCTCACAGGTGGCAGGGAAGCGGAAAAGCTGCTCACAGAGTGGGGGGAAACCACATGGATCTGGGTCTGTCACTGCTCCGCAGCGAGCAAACCTCGGCCGCCGGGGATGAGAAGATCAAGCAGGACCTCCAGTAGTGTGAAACCAAACGGTCTATGTACAAAACTCCTGCCCAGGGTCACGTCCCTCCGCTCGCTGCCTCGGGGAAGCCGGGCTGACTTATCCCTTTACTGGTGGGTGCTCAACCCCACGGCTGGAGTCAGGATATCTCATTGCCGAAGACCTCGAGCACCAGCGGCGTCAGCTGCATGCTGTGCTCGGGCTGGAAGGAGAGGCAGCGGTACTGCTTGGAGTGTTCCTCATTCAGGCTCCGTAGGTCAGCCAGCTTCTGGATCATCTTGGCGTAGAGCAGGCGGCTGCCAGGAGGAGGGTGCCTGCAGCGGATGTAGGTCTGGAGGATCTCCGAGAGGCGATCCTGGAGGGATTCCACCAGCGAGGTGTCCTGCACGCCTGGGCGATCTAGGAAACACCAGGGACACAGGGTGATTCCCTTCCCTTTTCCCAGCCGGCCACGATGGCGGGAGAAAGGTGATGTTTTTGGGGACGTAGCCAAAACCTGGCAGGTTAGTGGCCTTGGGGGATGAGCGTCCTCCTACCTGGGGACAAGATGCAGATGGCCATGAGGAGCACGTGCTCTTCTTCGTGAAGGTTCAGCTTCTTCAAGCCAACCTGGAATTTCACCAGAGGCTCGAGCAGGTCCATGCTGTGGCCAGCTGGGAGCAGAAAAGGACGTTTAGCACAGCCTGCTTGGGGACAAGATCTCCCGCAGCTGAGGGATGAGTGTGGAGCTCAGCAGCTCCTCTTTAAGCCCAGCAGAGAGCTGGGACAGTGGAAGATGACTTTCAATACAGCTTAAAACACGTCGGTTTTGAATTGTACTTTTCTCCCCAGCGGTTTCTCTAAAGCAGGGGATTACGGAGCAGATTTTGCTTGGGAAATCTATAAAGACAATTAACCCACAGGCATTTTGCCTCCTTATCATCACTTGCACACTGCTCCGTGTCCTGCACGAGCATCACAAACCCCACCTTGTGTGCCCAGAGCCCCCTCTGCAAGCAGATCTCCTTCCTGCGTTCAGTGGGTGCCAGCTTCCCCAGGCCTGGTCCCCACATGCCGCTCGCTCTGGTTCTCCTGGGATCTTGCTGGGGGATCTCTGCCCTTGCACCGAAGATCTCAGCCAGCCCCAGGTTACTCTACGGCTCTTCCAAGTGCAAGGGGAGATTTAAGGTCCATAGGTATCACCTGCACACCCTGTTCTCCGTGCTGGTCCCCAAATCCTGAAGTGGGGGAGGTTTAGGGCAGGATTCACCACCTTTCCCAGCAGAAGGGCTTCCTGGCTGCAGAATGGTGGTGGTGGGAAGGCACGATGGCTTTCCAGCCCTCACAGCAGCTCGGAGCAAACTGAACTCAATCCCTGTTGCAGGACAGAGGGCTGGAGGCAGCTCTGAGCTATGGCTGAGGGGCTGGAGGCGACTCTGAGCTACGGCCAAGGGGCTGGAACAGCCCTGAGCTACGGCCGAGGGGCTCTGAGCTAATGTCCTAGTTTCAGCTGGGGTAGAGTTAATTTTCTTCCTAGTAGCTAGCATAGTGCTGTGTTTTGGATTTAGTACTAGAATAATGTTGATAACACACTGATGTTTTAGTTGTTGCAGGGAGAGTGATCGCGACTCAGGGAGTGATCGCTGCCCGGGACGGGCTGGGCGTTGGTCGGTGGGTGGTGAGCAATTGCGTTGTGCATCATTTGTTTTGTATATTCTGTATATTCTCTTATCATTCTCATTATTACTATTATTTTCTCTTATTAAACTGTCTCTATCTCAGCCCATGGCTCTAACCTTTTTTTTTCTTCCCGATTCTCTCCCCCATCCCACTGAGGGAAGGGGGAGTGAGCGAGCGGCTGCGTGGTGCTGAGTTGCCAGCCGAGTTAAACCACGACAGCTACAGCCGAGGGGCTGGAGGCAGCCCTGAGCTACGGCCCAGGGGCTGGAGCCAACCCTGAGCTATGGCCCAGGGGCTGGAGGGGGCTCTGAGCTACGGCCGAGGGGCTGGAGGGGGCTCTGAGCTACGGCCGAGGGGCTGGAGTGGGCTCTGAGCTACATCCAAGGGGCTGGAGGTGGCCCTGAGCTACGGCTGAGGGGCTGGAGGTGGCCCTGAGCTATGTCCGAGGGGCTGGAGGTGGCTCTGAGCTACGGCCAAGGGACTGGAGGGGGCTCTGAGCTACGGCCGAGGGGCTGGAGGTGGCTCTGAGCTACGGCCGAGGGGCTGGAGGGGGCTCTGAGCTACGGCCGAGGGGCTGGAGGTGGCGCTGAGCTACGGCCGAGGGGCTGGAGGGGGCTCTAGGCTGTGGCCGAGGGACTGGAGGGGGCTCTGAGCTACGGCTGAGGGGCTGGAGGTGGCCCTGAGCTACGGCCGAGGGGCTGGAGGCAGCCCTGAGCTACGTCTGAGGGGCTGGAGGTGGCTCTGAGCTATGGCCATGCTCGGCTTTGCTTTTCTTCAGGAGTTAACGGCTCTTCCCAGCCATCTGGACCGGTTACAGGATGCGCACGTCACAGCATGGGGCTTGGGAGATAAACGGAGCACGGCAGACACTGGGGTGGGGGTCTCAGCCCAGCTGTGGCACTGCCGAGCTGCTGGTGCTGCTGTCTTCTGCAGCTGTGCAGCCTGCTAACCCATCCCTGCTTCCAGACTCCTCAATATGGGAATTTTGGCATCTGAATTTAAGGCTGGGATGACATTTCTTAGCCTGCAGCAAGCAGGAGAGTGCCCGGCAGCCTTTACCTTGGGTGACATCGCTGATCCTGTACTTGAAGTCATTGCTGCCGCAGGTCCACGTCATGTCCTCGAGGTTGAAGGACTGGTTGGAGCGCAGCATGATCACCTCAATGGCACTGGATTTTAGCAGGGCGATCTGGTCCTCTGCTGCCAGGCTCCTGAGCAGGGGGAAGAGGGGGACGTGAGACCTGTCCGGTGAGCAGAGGAACAGCCCACGCCACCCATGTGCCAGGTTCTCCATCGGTAACCCTGTCCCTTTTCTGGGGGCACCCCTGGTTCTCCCTCACCCCGGGTTTCTATGTAATGAAGCAGCAGGTATTTCTGCAGCTACATTTCCCAACTGGCACCACCCAGCACCCTGGCTACAAGCCTGGAGTTAAAAAGGACCTGAGGTCCTTCGCAAACCAGGATGGGACCGCTCCCACGGTCTCGGGCATCTTTTTTTAGGAGCTCAAGCATTTTGCTGACAGAGTCTGTGTGAATCAGGGTAAAATAAGAGAGGAGTAACCCCAGGAGGGAGGAGAGACAGAAAAACGTGAAAGTAGCAACAGACCTGGGAAGGGAACAGAGCCTGAGGGACAGCTGTGAAGATGAAAGAGAGAAAAATGATCTGGCTGTGAAGGGTAGGATGGGATTCCTGAATGTGGAAGACCACCACAGACATTGGACCTGGGAGCAAACGTCTCACCTGAATCCCGGGATCATTTTGGCAAAGCCGATCACCTTCTGTATGCTGTAGCTGACCAGGTCGGCCAAGTGCGGGAGCATGGAGAGGTGGGAGAAGTCAATGTTCACGGAGGAGCTCTCTTCATTCTCCTCGGAGAGGACCAGGTTCGAAAACATCTGGGGCTCCACAGACTCTGGAGGGAGTGAGATGGTCAGAGGGTACCTCAGCTGTAGGCGAGACATTATGGTTGAGGAAAGCGATGCCAGCCCGCAGCAGGAACGGCACCCATCCTGCCAGGAGGGCTTTGCATTGTAGTTAGACAGCAGGACATGAGGAACGGGGCTGGGAGAGCATCAAAATCTTTGCTCTGGGGCCTTTAACTCCTCGCCTGTGATCAAGTCTAACCGCAGCCAGAGCAGTGACCAGGCAGCCCAGCATTCACGTTCATGCTCCTCTTGGCCATCCTGGAGGGCTCAGACACACAGAGGTCTGTAGGGCCATGATCCAGGCAAGCACTTCATGCTTTTTTGCTTCTAAAAAAGCCTCTGCAACACCCCCACGAGGGTCTTGCAGTTAAACAAGCTCCCCAGAGGAGGTAAAACAAGGGTCCGAATGGCCAGGCTTAGGTAAAGCTGCTGCACTTCTACCCTCGTCACGTACGGAAAGGCGAGTGCGGTACCTGGAAACGTGCTGAAGGCGTCGGAGCCAAAAAGGTCGGAGGAATCCTCCGACGACAAGTCCTGGGCGAGAACAGAGGGGGACCTCGTTGCCCCCTTGTTGCTGGGGTTGCTTCTTATGGGGGGCTGGAAGAGAAAGCAGGACGTGAGGAACAGGGCTTGGAGAGCAATTTGATGGCAACATCAAGGATCTTGCACTGGGATTTTTAACTCCTCTCTAGTGAGAGGTCATGGGATGAAGCAGGTTTGGTGCATCTGGGCAGGAACCACTTGATCCCGTGCATGGGAATCAGGGCTGGTGTGCCCCGGACGTACCCGAAACTTGGTGAAGTCAGCATACGTGGGGTCGTAGGTCTTGCGATGAGCCTCGAGGAGGATGTCGATGACTTTCTGCTGCTCCTCCGAGAGTTTGGGCTTCAGGCTCTCCTTGAGCGCTTCCTCCTCCTTGCGCTTCAATATCATCTCGCGCTTCCTCTGAACCTCCTCGTCCGTCAGGATGACTGCGGGGACAGGGAAAGCGTCACAAACAGATGCAGGGAAACGGGCTGAAGCAACCCCGGGCCACCGCAGCCAGCATCCCATCACCTTGCTTATCAATTATTAAACCCGCGTCAACCCGGTCCTGCTCCTGTCCTCAACTGCCAAGTCACAGCTTCCCGCTACGAGACCAGGACAATTTATTTGGGTGCTTTTAGGCAAGGACCGGGTGCAATAAGGTCACGTCAGCACTGCCACGTGTCTGCTCCGCGCTGCAACCTTGCTGCTTGCTGTGTTTTCAGGCGAAAGACATCTTGATCCTGCAAGAGGCAGGCCAGTGGGTTCATCTCGCTCCGGCACGGCTCCCGTGCCGCTGTCAGCACCCGACAACAGAGGGAGCCCGATGCGGCACTGCTCAGCCTCCACCTCCAGCTACCACGCTGCAGCAGCGATAGCCTGGGTACCCAGCAGCGCTTCTGCAGCATCACAAATATTTTTAAGCTAAGGGGAGGTATAAACATACCCCCGCTCCCAGGGTTGGGTATTTATGGCTTGTGTTACAGGTGACAGCCTTCGGCAGCAGCCCAGGGTTGGACTCAAAGGCGATATGTAAGGCTTCTCCCATTTATTTAGGGAAGGGGAACATCCACGGGAAATTTGGGCTCAAACCTCACCTTTATAAAAAGAGCTTAAAGACCTGAATAGGGTCAAAAGAGCAGAAAAGCAATGGGGAACCGCAACGATCTCTTGGGGTAGCAACCCCCCAACCTCGTAACAGTCGCGCATTCACAAAAGCTCGTTAACACACACCAACCAGCGGCTCCTAAAAATAGCAAAGCCCATTCCTCAAGATGTTATTAGCCCTTTAACCGGTCATTAAAGAAAATAAACCCAAACCCAAGCACGTTATCTGATGGCAGGCGGCTTTCTGCCTGCCTTGGGTTGCAGAGAGATTGGATGCTGAGCGAGTCAAGGTGGAATTTGGGACGAGAGGTTGGCGAAGGGCAAGTGGGAGCCACGGTCGCAGGGCTCGAGGCAAGGAACTGTTTGCAGTCCCTGCTCCCTTCTGCCACCTTTAGCCAGCGGCATTTTTCCAATTACGTTTCTCAAACTTGCACAATCTCAGAGGGGACTTGAAGATCTCGGAGGCACGGGAATGACCAGCTGGGGCCAAAAGGTCGCTCCCATGATCAGCACGTTACGGCCAGCTCTGTGGCAGACAGCACGACTGCTCGGGGAGAAAAATGAGGATTTTGCCATCTCCCATCCCAGTTCTTATTACAAAAGCATCGGATCCACCTGGGCGCTGCAGGCAAGAAGGGAAACCGTTCATAGATTAAGTGGCATCTGTGGGGAAGGAGCCACATGGGGCTGGGAACGAGGACAGGGCAAAGAGCCGAGTGCTTGGGCTGTGGCCATGGTGTTCAAAGTCTTTGCCAGCATGGTCTGAGCACCGGGGCTTCGGAAAAGATTATTGCAGGTGACTACACCACGCAGATCTCAGATCCTGCAGGTGAATCGATCCAAAATTGGGAAGCATCCACTGAGCGGATTGGAAAGGAAAGGAGGTTTCTGTGTTGGGGCAAGACTGCAAGGGAAATCTCCTTGGGATTTCCCACCTACCTTTAGGAAATCCAGGCCTCAAACAGTGAGGCGGCAGCATTTCTCACTCTGGTAGGAGACGAAAAACATTTTCCAAAGCATCACTTAGCAGGGGAAGAAACGCTGACAAGGTCTGTGCTCCCCAGTACAATCCCCTAAAGCAGCCAGATTTTCCTATACAGGGTCTATGTGAGGAAGCATCTGTTTTCCTGGTACGACCCGGGGCTGCCAGCCGCACCGAGGCTCGGCAGCACACGTGGGCTGCGTGTTGCTGTGAATTTGTTGCCAAACTGCCAGCAATGTTGGCAGAAACCAGCCGTGGCTCTGGCTGGCAGCAGGTCCCGGGGTTGGTGCTAAATGCTCTGATAGGACTTGCTGGAGCTCACAGGAGACTAAAACCCAAAGGAAGCCCCGCAGGTGTTTAAAAAAATCAGATAAAAGGGAATTGTGATTCCCTCCCAGCTTGTCTGGTGATGTGCACACCCGTGCCATGGCACGGTGTTACTTGTGCAAGCCGAGACACAGCCCCAGCATCAGCACTGCGGATTGAGAACGCCCCCCGGCGTTTCTGGTGAAATTGTTCTGAAATCGTTCCCAGTGACACTGGGGAGCAGCAAACCTGAAATGCACTCTGCTTGGCTGTGCTGGAGGAACCGTTTTTCGGTAGGACCGGTGGGAAGATGGACGAGGGATGTCAGCCCCGTGACTTGCCTGCTTTATAAAAGTCCTGGGGAAAAGGATTCGACTCATTTCCTTTGTACTCACGGGAGAATGGGTGTTGCCCACCACATCCCTGCCTGCCTCGAGAGGGAATAAGGGATCGGGAATCGGCTCGACACCTGCACCTTCCACTTAAGATCCCGGCTCACGCCCCAGATCCGATCTGCTCCCAAATGCCGAGCTGGATTCATCCAGCCACAGACTCCTGGCACGACCAGCGATGGTGGCTGAGCCTTTGTGGGCTGGCCTGACCTGAAGCCCATGCAGAGGCTGAGATAACATCTCCCCATCGCTTCCAGACACTGGCCCTCTTTGCGGAACACCACAAAGGCAGCCGGGAAAGCCACGGCCAGCACCAAGGGTAGCACATGAGGATACAGCCAGCCAGGCCAGGATACAACCCCACAACCCCAGCCAAAACCAGGGGCTTGGAAGTGCTGTGGGATGAAGCAGAGCAGTACGAAGGCAGACTTGCTCTGCCAGGAGAGGAAAGAGCAGCCAAACATAAAGCAAAATTAAAGTTTAGGGAACTTCAGGCACAAAATGTGTTCACCGGGTGTCTCCCAAGCATTTTGTTGAAGCTTGAATGGTGGGTGCTTCTGCCTGCCCCACCTGGAGCCAGGAATACCGTCCAGCCCTGGGGGGGGTGCAAAAAGCCCCGTGGTTGTTTCCCCGCCCTGGGACAGCCTGCCTGGTCGTGGTGGGGTCTCGCTGGGATGGTGATGGTAGTCAGAAGCCCAACTGGTGTCCCCTGGTTGGCGAGAGGGCTGCAGAAGCACCCTTCGCAGCAGCGGCTCTGGGGTGATTCACAGCTAGATGAGGTTCAAGAAACAAAAGCAGCAGTTTAACACGCTGTGGGGACAGGGCACGGGTATTGAGATCCCCTGAGCAGCCCTGCAGGGCGTTGCAACCTCACTCATAACTGCCAAGGCTGCCCAGGATCGCTCTGCCCCCGTTCATGCAGTAAATACCCAGGATGCAGCCTTCCCAGCGGCCCCTGCCGAGCACCCTTGAAAGCTGGGGAGCAAAGCCTAATTCATCCCCGCTGCTTCTCCCAAAACCGCACCTCTCAGCCCTGCTGACCTGCTCCGAACCCCAGCTGCGACCACCCCAAGACGCCTTAGTCATTGGGAAACGGAGCATTTCTGAAGGCAGCCAGACACCTGCAGGTGTTATCGGCAGCGCAACCAGTGGTGAGAGGGCTGGGACAAGGGGTAGCACGGTTGGAAAACCCACGTTGCACGACAAACATTGCGATGGCGGGAGAGGGGGTAAATGGGACGCTACGGGCTGGCTGCGTCTCCTACAGCACCTGGGTTTGCATGGGAAGCAGAGAGGAGGAAAGTTTGCAGTGACGGGCGAACAGCAGCGATTTAAACCGCAGGTCCCGCACCCATGCCGGATTCAATCGGAGCAGCGACAGCACCTGCAGGACCCCCAGCTACAGCTCTCTCCCCCTGCCAAGGAGGTCGTGTCCCTCCAACGCAGCTGAGACGCAGCTAACCGAAGCGATGCTTGCACAGATTTTGGAGAGGGCTTTCCAGATGCTCAGCCCCTGCTGGCTTCCACTTCTGCTCTACTTACAGAGGACCCTGGGTGTTTAAAGCACGTGCTTCGAGCCTGCGGGGAGCAGAGATGCTTCCCAGAGAGCCTGCAAATGCCAGCCACCACTAAGTGACATTTTCCCAGACGGCCACGACTCTTCCCTCCCTCTCGTGCTCTTGCTTCGCCTCTCGGCCGGTCTCCAGCATCAGCACGGGTGCCAGAGGCCGGCGTTTCACAATGCTGCCGTGCAGCGGCTCCTGGGCTGGGAAATAACACATTCTGCGTTTGGGGCAGCGGGGACTTTTTTTTGCTTTTGAGTATCGCCGCCTATTCGGGGAAGCGGAGGAGAGCTGGGAAAGGCTCCTCCCGCCTTGCTCACCCTCATCCCGCAGTCCCACCCTAAACAACCGTAACCCTGCCGGCTCCTGCTGCCCTCGCCTTGCCTGCTCCCCCGAGCATCTCTGCTCCTCTCCTGACCAATTTGGGAAATTCCCCTCTCTCTGCACAATCTCCTTCCAGTTTCTTCTCCTCTCCCTGGCTCTGAGATGATGGTTTGTTGGTTTTTTTTCTCCTCCCTTTTGGGGATTTTCAACACTGAGATCATAAATCGAGCCACATGGTGAGGATGCAGAGCATCAGCTGCTCATGACTGCAAGCAGATCCCAGCAAGCCTTTTCCTTGGAAAAAGGGAGAGAAGATCCATGGGGTGCTGAGCCAGGCAAGCTATAGACCTTGCTGTGGCACCAGGGAGGGGAATTACCTGCAACCACCTTCACCAATATTCGAGGATCTGGGACAAACTGCCCCAGGACGGGGCTGGGGACCCTCCCAAGGAGATTCACTGATTCCCAGCTGACTGGCACCACGACAAGCACAAAAAAAAAGAAATTCCCCAGCAGCAAATAAAGTGGCGGGGAGTGAATAAACAAAATGAGACTGCTGCGGTCCCAGCGAGCCCACGCGTCTCTCCGGCTGCTCGACTTGGTGCTGCGTAATTTATCTTCCTGCTTTGCAGCAACATCTTTAGAGCATGCAGGACAGACAACCTGTTCCCCATCCCTGCGTGCCTGTGCTGGGAACACTGGAGAGCTGTTAAAGGCTGGGGGAGAAGGGGCAGAGACACTAAGAGAGGTGAATCACCCAAAGGTTACAGCTGGCTGTGGAGCCCGGGTCCATCTAACGCCCCGTGCTTTGGCCATCCCAGCCCCGAGGGATGAACGTCCCTTCCTGAGCTGCAGGCAGCTGGCAAAAGGTAATTTTACAGGGCAGAAGGGGTAACTTCAGCATTTTGCCCCCCAAACCGGTGCTGAAGCAGGCAGGATAGTCCAGCAACGAACCCTTTGCTCCACTTTAAAGTACATGATCCTAGGAAAAAAACAGCATCAAGTGGGCACAGCAGCCAAGGCATCCCTAGGCTGGATACCTACCCTCCTCGGAGCCATCCAAAGGGAAATGGCTCCCGAGAGCGGCGAAAGGAGCATTCCCAAATGCCACGGCTCAGGCTGTGAGGTGGATTTCCCCTCTGCCGATTGCCTGCCGTGCAGCCCCGCAAGCTTGCCCTGAGCTTTACCCCATGCAGATAAGACAGGAAGAAAACCACAACTATTTGCTAAAGTTGGCTGTGGACAGCTTGGGGTGAACCCAGGCATTGGTGGCGGGGCTATAAATCCTGCTCCAGCCTTATGGCCGTAACCTCGGCTGCCCTCCAGCTTCCACCTCCTCCCCTCCCTGGTCCCTCCTCAGGGGACGGTGGCCGCCCCGATGCTGTCCCCAGCTCGCTGGGGAGCACCAGTGGCTCGGGGCTTTTGCTCTGTACGAGTTTGAACACACGCGATCCCTTCCCTTGCTGCCCCTCCTCAGCAAGCACTGGCTCCTCCAGCCCATTATCGCAGCGTCTGGTCCACGGGTTTGGCTACTACACCTAAACTTGGACCACGCGTTGGAGAAGGGACCCTCGACATGGGGGTGCTGCTGCAGGTCTCAGCCCTGCGTGGTTTGGGCTGGAGGTGATGTCTAAAATCATCCAGGCCATCCAACTCCAGGGATGGAGAAGGGTTTGCCTGCACCAAACCCCACATTAACACAGGCTCAAGGTCTTCCCTCTTCATCCTCCTCTTTACCCCCATCTCACTCCCTCATTTCTGCTTTGGACTCAGATCCCATCGGCAGCGGGGTTAAACCAGCCCAGCCTTGCCTGTGACAATCCCCATCACCTTCAACGCCAGCCTGGGGAAGACACAACCCCCCATCGAGAGCTTCAAGATCCCTGATTCGACCTAAAAATAACAGCAGGACACCTCGTTCCCCTTCATTTAACCAGCAGCAAAGTCCGCGGGAAGGCTATTTTTAATCTCCTTAGGTCAGGCTTTGTTAATCCAGTAACAGTTTCCTAACACTGTGGCTTACAAGTTAACTCCTGTGGAGAGCATGCACATCCTTGGGACCTGGCCCTGGCCGGGGTGCAAACACCCCATGCATCGCTGCCGCTGAGTTTTCCGGCCTTTCCTGGGTAATTAACCAGCGCAAGCCAATGTATTTCCCTCGTTAGCGACGGCTATGCCAACTGGACTGCACTGACCGGCTACCGTGGGCTCACACGTCCTTGTGCTCACCCAAAAGGTGGGTACATACGGTGTTTTATAGGGTCTTTTTCTCCCTCTTTATGGGACACAGCTGCTTGTTTCAAAAAAGGAAGCTCCAGGGATCTTCTCTTCATCAGGGATCTGCTCAATCTTTGGGACAATTGAAAATTTAGGTCTTTTTTTCCCTGCAAACGCCTACAGGTTCTGATTTTCTGGAGGACCCAGGTGCCACCCCAGCGGCACCCTGTGACATGGGACGCTGTTTGCTCTCTGCTTGCCACGTAAGGAAACGAGCAAGAGCTTCCATTTGCCCAATGTCCATCAATCATTGGATGTGACGTCCTGTTTGCAACGTCTCCCAGCAGAAGGCTGTTATTTTGGTTTGTACATTACGTGAACACCAGCCTTCTCCTAAAAACTTAGGACGTGGGAAGCACGCGCACATAAGGAGGAAGCGCGTCAAACAGATTTTATTTTAAAGGCTGCTTAGCTATAAATATAGTTGAAGAAAATAAATATTTGGACAACATTAGTGTGTTTGGACTGCGTTAAAAACTACTTTACATCCCCCTGCTATTTACTAAAGTCTCTGCTGTGCACGTGGCTGGATGGACAGACCCACCCTGCAAGAGTAAGGGCCCCCCCCAAAAAAGCCCAAGAGTACAGCAGAGTGAAAGGCAAGGCAGTTCCATGCTAATGGAAATTACTGTCGCTGTGGGGAAGCTCATTCAACTCCCCCTGTTTGGATGCAGCGAGGAGCATGCGGCGACGCATCGGAGAGGACGATGACTTTGCACAGGCAGGATGGGAATAAGTTCAGTTGATGTAACCGGGGGTTAATCAGAAACAGCCCCGGATGTTCTCCCTAAGCTGATGCCCCCCAAAGACCCAGCAAAGGCGACTTGGCTCTGATAAAAGCAACTCCCCCGATGGCTAACCACCACAGGAACAGCCTCAATCATTAAACGAGCTCCTCTCAATCATTACCCACCACATCCCCTGCCCTTTGCATCCTCTTCGAATCCTTGTGGGGCTTTCAGGTGTTACGCCCACACGGCTGCCTCCTGCACCACGCGTTAATTGAGAAGGAAAAGGACATCAGAGCACGAAGCCGGGCCGTTCCCCACGGGATGCGTGTCCGCATACTCACACTCTTTCATCATGCCGATGTCCACGCAGCGCTTCAGACGACATGCCTGGCAGTGCCGCCGGTTGTCCTTGGTGATTTTGCAGTCACCGTTGAATGGGCACGTGAACATTGCTTTCCTCTTCATGCTTCTCCTGGAGAGGAATGGGGAAAAAAAAAATGGCTTGGGTCAAATCAGCACCGTTTTGACTGTGCAAGGGACTGCTCTAAACATTGGGAGGAGATGCAAGGGCAAATCCAGCTCTCCAGATGGGAAACTGCCGGAGAGAGATTGCTAAGAGGATGCTGGAAGCATCTCTGACCTGGCTCTGTTCAGCTCAGCCGTTGGAGAGGCTGTACCTGGTTGGGGGCATCTATGGGTTTGATCCAAGAGGTTCAGACATTGCTGGGCAGCACGGAAAAGGGCAACTTCTCACAAGGACACAGCCCGAGGGGTTCAACCACAGGTTAAGCAGCTTTCTGGCTGGGAACAGGTATTTTGAAGGCCAGAAGAAGGGTGGAAGGGTCATAGAGAAAGCCCCACCAGCAGCAGAAGAAACCAGAGTAGAGGCCGGCACGTACCCAAGCAGCCCGTGTTATTAAACTTTTACCAGTCTTTAAAGCCTGGCTTTGCTGGAATAACTGGCTGGAGTGCATGTTTGTGTGCGCAGGAGAAAGAAATCTCACTGCAGGATACAAGAGAAACAACACTTAACATAATAACCCCCTCTTCTACCAAAACCGCACCGTGCCACGTTAAGCCGCTGCTGCAATCGGGACTGTAAATCTTCCAAGTACAAAGGGTCAAAGCCAGAGCTCCCAGCGAAGGAAAGTCGCCTCTCTGCGGGGCCGTCCCGCGCGATGGCTACTAATGACACATTACAGGCGTAGTTGGGCCATTAAGGGTGGCTTCTCCTCTGCACTGGGAGATGCTACTTCTGCTTTGGAGAAGGTTCCTCCAGGATTTGCCATCAGCAAGCGAAGCTTATCTCTGGATTTGCTTAGGGACAGGGTTTAGTGGTGGGATGGCAGCGTTAGGTTAACGGTTGGACTTGATGATCTTAAAGGTCTTTTCCAACCTCAACGATTCTATGATTCTATTTCTAAAAGTGCTGCTTGCTTTAAATGAAGATTTTTTCTTTTTTTTAAATAAATGATTTCGAAGGGAGGTGAACCAAGCCCAAGATGCCTCCAGGCTGGAGTCAAACGCAGCAGAGAAGCAGAGCTGAGATGCAATTCAGGTACGGCGCCGAGAAACACGCTACCAAGTTAATGCTGTATTTCAGCACTGGCCCGAAGAGTCTCCTGCTAGGAAAAGTCGTTCTTCCAGCAACAAAATCCCTCCCCGAAGCTGAGCTGATGGGGCACGACCCCTGTCTCCGCAGGCGAACAACGTGGACACACCGAGTGGGCGACTACAGGCTGGAAGGGAGACGGCAGAGGGGCCCCCCCAGCCCAGGAACGGCGCCAAGCCCGCGCTTATAGGGTATAAATATAAAATATGTTCTTGGGCTGCAGATCCGAGCGTGCAATTTTGAGGCTATTTTAGAAAGGGAGATGTAAACAAAGAGGCTTTACGCTCCCCCCTTCACCTCACAGATGAATAAGTGCATTTAGGAAAATTAATACAGGGAGGCAGAGCCCTCCGTAACCCGCCTTATGCCATTCCACCCGGCATCTGGCTCTCAGTTTATCGCTTTCCTCCGGGTTTTCCCCTTCCACCAAGGCCAGCAGGACCTTTGCTCTCCCAGGAACGGGGACAAACGTTGCTCAGCTCAGGGGCAAATCAGGGTTTGAAACTGAACATCCCCAGATCTCCCAGTTAGGGTGAGCGGGAGCGGTTTTGAGCATCTAGGGCAGATAGGTGGCTCGTCTTTTGCCCTGCAGCCCGGGGCAAGGCTGGGGAATGAACAAACAAGCAAGAGAGACATGAGGCCCTCAGGCAGGGAAACATGTCTTGTGGGTGAGGGCAAGCCAACATTATGGGTTTGGTATGAAAACTGCAGTTTATTCGAATAACAGGGTGGCTGGGCACAACAGAGGGGGTTTTTCGAAGCAGCCGCTTCTCTGCCCCCAAGGGTCTACAGCTTTCGGCTACGAGGGGCCCCAAGTTACACCAGGGGAGTGGTTGTCCACCCCGCAGCAGCAGCTCACGCCCTCCGGCTGCGGTGTATTTTTATGAAGCTCCCGAACTAGCCATTTCATTTCAAGGCTCATTTAAGATCCGTGTCCCAGGCAGGCTGCCGAACGTTAAAAATAACGAGATCCCTCCCTGCGCAAAACCCAGCCCGCGGGTGTGCTCCGAGGTCGGCGGGGCTGTGCCTTGGTGGTGGCGGGGGAAATAGGGACAGCGTTCCCACGCGTGGTCTCCAATGTAACCGTTCGCCGCCTGCAAATGCAGCATCGCAAAGGAACGGGCTGCCGTACTCGGAGGGGTGACATCCAGCGCTCCCCGCTGCTCACAGGACGCCCCTCTCACGGGCACAAGAGCAGCCCATCCGGGTTTATCCTGCCCAACGGTGTCTCCGATGGAGAGCACTCCAGCCACAGGGAGGACTTCAATTTGCCTAACTCCGGCTCCGCAAGCCAGGGAACTCGAGTGTCCAGCTCTGGAGCCCTCAGCACAAGAAGGACATGGAACTGTTGGAGCGGGTCCAGAGGGCTACAAAAATGATCCGAGGGCTGGAGCACCTCTCCTATGAGGACAGGCTGAGAGAGTTGGAGTTGTTCAGCCTG
>BOSO01012935.1:0-31478 GCA_018403395.1 Gorsachius goisagi
GGTAATGGTTTTAAACTAAACCAGGGTAGGTTTAGACTAGATATAAGGGAGAAATTCTTTACAATGAGGGTGGTAAAACACTGGAACAGGTTGCCCAGAGAGGTAGTGGAGGCCCCATCCCTGGAAACATTCAAGGCCAGTTTGGATGGTGCTCTGAGCAACCTGATCCAGTTATCAGTGTCCCTGCTCACTGCAGGGGGGTTGGATTAGATGACCTCTAGGGGTCCCTTCCAACCCAAAACATTCTATGTTTCTATGATCTGCCTGGCTCTGGAGGCAAAGTCTAGTGAGATTTTTCCTAAAAAGAGTAAGCAGGAAGCTTTTCAGCCAGCTAACCCAGAGTAACAAGTGATTTTCTTCTGGCTTCACCCAGTAGAAGGGTTGGGGTGCAGAAGGCAAACCCTCAGCTGAGGGCTGTACCTCAGTCCTGCATGGGGCTGCGCTATGATACCCCTGCTGGTCCACACCTGGACGAGGGTAATGGGCTTGCGCAACAGCAGCCCTTACAGCCTCTCGAAGGTGGAGAGGTGAAGCAGCCATCTGGTGGGCAGTAAGGCCTCTTCTCCACAGGAAGCAATATCTGTTTCAATCCCAGTACCCCAGGCGACATGCATGGCACCTGCCCCTGCCATTGCTGGCTCACTGAATGGAGTCTGGCCCAGTGACCCATGGAAACTCACCCCCAAACCAAGGAATTGTTAATTGACAGAACTTCCCAAACTGTAACATAAGTCCCAGATTCTCAGTGCTAGGCCCCTCCTCCCTGCTCCCCAGCCATGGTTACTCTCCCTTACCCATTTCAAGACATGCAGGTCTAGCCACCACTGGTTTTCAAAAGCAAAGAACAAACATTGCTATCAAACTTCTTTTCTAGAAGTTTGTTTGCTAAGTGGCAAAGCCTCCTTCCTTGTCCCTAAGAGACCACCTTTGCTTCAAATGGCAAACAAGGCTAAGAGATTCCCCACTTGTCCACGGGAAACATGTTTAATCCTGTCAGCACAGATTAGAGCCAATACTGTTGAAATATTGGCAGCACACCAGTCCCTGATACTACTGTAAGATCTGTTTTCCATCTTAACCATGTATTTGGTCAACTCATTAAGAGGTAAGTTGAATTTTTACAGCTTTAGGCTTACTATATTACACCAATTTTAATTGCCTACCAGATGTAAGAGATCTAACTTTGTCAACCCTTTCTGTGTCTTTTAACTTACCTGCATATAATTCTAGCCAGTGAGGGTTTGTGAAAAGACATATGTAACAGTCCCATCCACTATGTTTTCCCTAGCCAGCCAACCATTCTTCCTAACTTATGGAAGCCCTCTTCCATCCCAGATCTTGCAAGCTCAAAGTCAATCACACCTCCCACTGAAATCACACTTGTTTTTACTAAACAAAGGTTTTGGAGTTTGGCCTAGGTTTACAAAATCATTAATGGTTTATATATGAATTAATTAGAGGGAGGCGAGGGTGTTTTAAGTTGCCCCTTATGTTGGCATCTCCTCAAAAATGTTTACCTGTTTGAAACACATGTGGCTTCTATGTTTCTGTGTAATAAAGAATCTGTGCAGCAGTTGGGTTTGCTGCCATTTTGTGAGATTGGCTTAATGCAGTCAGCTGCCAAAAAAAAAGATACTAAACTGGTTCATGGAAACTTATTTTAGATTAAAGGAAAACAGAGAAATAGCCTTTAAAGACCATTCAGGGAAAAAAAAGCAAAAGATTTCTTTTTGTATGCAGGAAAACCTGATGCTATTTCCTTTAATTTCCATGAACAACACATCATTTAACCTTTTTTATCTCCTGTCAGCTCTGTGGAACACCAGACCTAGGAAAGAAATCCAGGCCAGCAGGCAGAATATAATTTTGATGGCACAAACCTGATTAAAAGCAGAAAAATTAAAAGAGTTTAAAAGCAGAAAGAACCACAAAAATCAAAGCAGAAGAGAAAAATGTTTTGCCAAGTCTTGGCAATGAATACAGTTGAGATTCTTAGTTCAGGATCAGCAGACAGTCAAGGTTTTAAAAGTGGGCAAAGCAATAAAATTCAATCTTTGTTGGAGACAAGGACAAGACGTACGGAAAGACAAAGAACTATGTTTGAACCAGGCTGACCTGAGTTTCTTTCATGAGAAAGTGGCACAAAATGACAGAATTGTTGTGAGATCAGACTGGATTTTGGATTGAAATAACAGAACAACTGCTGTTCTTTACTGGTCTTTACTGGTTTGGGAATCTGAAAACCCAGGGGGACACTAAGCAAGCAAGGCTCAGACAGGGATATTGGAGTTGGGATTCCCTGAGTCTCAGCTCAAGGCTTCAAGGGCATCAGAGGCTCTGGTTACAAGACAGCGGAAGCCCTGGCAGATCAGGGGCAGTTGGAGACTTCATTTTTAAGCCTTGCTTGTCTTCCCCGGCCCAGCAGCACTTGCTGATTATCACCAATTCACAGGGGCTCATGTTTATGGCTGTGAAATAGTATATCACAAACTTTCCAAGATTAGAAAGAAATGGCTGAGTTGAAGCAGTAGAGAGGACAGCTGTACACCATCTTTCTGCACTGATTTTTTTCTCATGGCAATTCCAGATAGCCACTGTCAGCTCTCAAAGTGCTTTGCAAAATAGGCAGTCTACCATTGCCATAGCAAAAGTCATGTTGCTAGTAGCATTACTGTCAATTTCAGCCATGAAGTCTCTGTAAGGCACAGATTCTTCCTCACCCCACTTGCAGCCCAAAGCAACACTGTGCAAAAAAGCAAAGCCTTATGTGCCAAAGGAATTCACTCGTAACTGCAGAATGACATGAATTGTCCTCTGAAATTCCTGATGGGAATTGTTCTGACTTTGCAAGCCATTTTGTCAAAATTGCAAAGGAAGCACTGCAACTGCAGGTGCCAGAGAAGGGGGGGGGGTGGGGTGGGGTGTGCGTATCTGACACCCACAGCACAAGGTAAATTAAACAGTATAGTTTACTTTTGCAGGGGCTCACACTAGATAACAGGCATCAGAAAAGGAAACAACAGCTTTCTGAAGAACTAAATGCCTTGGTGAAGATGAACAGATGTTCGCAGCAGATTTCACTAACTCTGATAACCAAGTTCATAGTGCTGAGTTATCAGCTGCACTACAGAAGTTACTCTCCCTTGCCCTTTACCCAGGAGAAAAGACCAGGTATTTCTCAACCCACGTTCATTAAAACAATTGCTTACAAATTTAAGGGTGCCCATATGACTAAGCTGTTGTTGCAAAAGCACTGCCTTCAGCTAAGATCCCCAGTGGTTATGGCATTAAAATTATTCTGAACACACAGAAGATACTGACATTAATGCAAGCCTGGAGCTTGCCGATTTGCTTCTGTGCAGTGGCCAGTGGTTCTGATGCAGACCGCCAGCACTGCTGTTTGAAGAGACTGGGGTAAGGCAAGAGATGACCTGACAACTCTGACACACGTGCCTCCAACAAGTACTAGGTTCAGCTTCTCGGATGTCAACCAAGTTTTGATAGACCCCAACTTAGCTGGTCAGACAAATAGCCACCATGTGTATGCAAGATAAAAATGTGCATTTGGAGGGGGTGGTGGTGTCTGCTTTCTTGTAAAATTCTGACTAAGTTTTCCTTAAAAAGGAAATCTACATTTTTCCCTCAGGTAAATACTACAGTTTGTGCTTTGTAATACAAGATTAATATCGCATTGTGCTATTCTTCATGTATCAGATGAAATGGGTCCTGACATCAAGCTTTCTGCAGACAAGCTTCATTTTTCACAGATGCAGAAATGCAAGTGTTACACTTCCCCCATCCCACCCCACCCCTGCAACTTGCATTGCAGTTCCTCACAAGTAGTGAACTGGGTTTTTTTCCCCCTCAAATTGCATGTAATAAGAGAGGCAATTGCTCTCTCACAAGAAACTGTAAACACACTGTTAATACGAGCACCTACACCTTTGAAATGCCTGGTTCTTGGTAGTCAGACTCTGCTATTTTTGATGTTACGTCAATCCAGAGAATTTGAAGTATTTCCAAGACGTGGTCCAGAAGAGGCAGTAGTGTACAGGAATGAGCACTAAGATATTTTTGCCTCATTTGACACAATCAAAAGAGCCCAAACAACTCCAAACTTGGCAGAGGATGGCAATTGACAAACTGTAGCTAAAGAACCAGTTCCAGGTTTTGATGCCAACTATCCTTTACTCAGACATTACTTCTTCAGCCCTGTTCTTTGTTTTTTAAGGTTGGGGGGGTCATTATTAGCACCAGCCTGTAAGAGCTATATATATTGAAAAAACCATGAAACACAAGGAATACTCTGCATCGAGTTGCCCAACTCTAGAAGGGATCCCAAGCCACCAGGCTTTTATGATGGTTAGGCAGCCCTGTGTAATGCTGTTACAATTAGGCAAAGCACAGTTTCCTGTGGATGACATGCAGTTAGCATGACATTTTGCTAATGTCACTACTGTTTTGAGGTGTGACGTTGCCTGTCGCTAACACATAACGTGACAAATGCTCGTTCAGCAACCTGAAATTAATAAAAAATGTATTATTGCTTGCCAGTATGTGAAAAGGAGCTGACTATATTAGTTGGGCAAAGGAAGAAACAGAAAGGTGAGATTTTGTAAAAGTGGTTTTTAGCTTGTTAAGTAATGTTTGTGAAATTTAATAGCATTAAATTTAAAAACATTTAAAAATGTCTGGGCTCAAGGGTGCCATAAAGCATTCATAACATTTTAATCTTGGTTTTGTTTTGATAGCCACAAAACGGTGAAGTGTAATCCTGTTATTTTTATCATTTTCATTTTATTTCAAATTTGATGTTATTTACTTTTTAATATTGTGGCAGGTACATACGTAAGATGCTGCTTGTACTCTTTCTCTTCGGTGAAATGACATCAAGCAAAGCTGGGTTTTTCTGCACCAAAGCACACATCAAAATTATAACAAACTTCTCTTTAAATTATTTTCTTTAAGGATTACTTTGCATTTCATACCTGGACTTAAAGATTTACCTGATAATATGAAAAAACATTTTCATACTAAGGATTTGTTGATAAGTTCAGTTGAAAAGGTTCATTAAGTTGAAAGACTAACACACACTTTTCCCTTGAATTCAAAGGATAAAGTTGTCCCAGTTCTGATCAGTGGCTGAGAACAGACTTTGATCCTGGCTAATGCCTAGGTCTGCCTTTATTTATGAAACAGATTGGCTTTATTCAGGAAAGGCCAGTCATAACAGTACAGCTACCCATCCTCATGATTATTGTCAGGACACTGATTTCATCTATTCATGCCACACCAGCAGAATCAGACCCAATATTTTCAAATTGTTTTGTGTCCCACCAATGGCATTTTTTCTCCCATTCAAAGGTAGCTTTTCAGGACAGCTATGAGGCAGATTTCTTTTGCTCAAGCTGCCCATCTTCTAATTAAATTTGTCCTTAATGGAGGAGAAAAAAGCAAAGGGAGAAAAATAATCTTTCTTAGTGCTTCTGCCCGCAAGGTACAACATGTTTTTAGAATTTAGGGTAAGGAAAAGTGTACCAGATTGATTCCAGTTACTTGACTTATAGAGGGAATATCCATCCCCAAAATAGCTTTCATGGTTGTTACTTGCCAATTGACACAAATTAAGAGCAGATTGTTTTTCATTCGATTTCTTCTTTTCTCAGGTCTCTAATTTCATATTCCTGCTATAGCTTCCCCATCTTATTCCCCACCTCCCTCACTTCCTTGTGCACAGCTGTAAAAAGGAGCATTTTCTTCCTTCTTCAGTGCTCAGAAGCCTGATTCAGAGTTTGAGTATGACTAATGGAAAATAATGTTTACAAATTTAATTGAGTGAAGAAAGGTTTGGAAAGGATTTTCAGCATGCATACTTATGTTTGTTCTGATGTGGCTTTGTGTGATTGTTAGGGAATATTTAGTTAATCCTATGGAAAAGAAAAAATAAGTTTTTCTGAAGCTTTCTGTTTGCTAATGAAAAAAAGGAGTTTAATCTCATAAAAGTGTTCACCTTCTACAACTAACAGCAAGTATGAAAAATAAAAAGGAAAATACTTGGTAGAACTACAAGAAACAGGGTTTTTAGGACAGAGCTAGGTGACATTAACATACCTCTGAGTAAGAGGATTTGTTTTTAAAATCAGGCACCAGGTCTGGAAATAAGACTGGATTTGTTCCATTTTCCCTGCTAAATAAAATTGACAAAAATTCACCTCATCACTTTGATATCTGCTTGATCTCATGTGCCAGGAGGCCTGTCTCTTCATTGCTCTCATCCTGGCAATCAGAGAGTTATGTGGACTATAAGAGGGCATAGATTTACAGAGGAAGGAACACATGATGGGAGGTTCAGGACTGTCAATGGGAGGAGACAGAGGCTTCTGTAATCACTCATGTGTTACTTAATAATTTTTAACAACAACTGCTCCGCTCTGTACTCGAGCACTTTTCACTGTAAGTTAACCAGGTTTTCAAGGTGGGGCTGGAATAAAGAGCACACATACTAGAACTTGCAGTACAGGATCTCTAAAAGCCTTGCATGCATTGCTGAACCACAGCTTGCAAAGGAACATTTATTTCTCTATGACCGGACAGTTTAAACAAAACATATAAACAAGACTGTTAATGTTCAGTGGTAGGGAACAGCTCAAGCTTGCTCTAGGACAAAGGAACACTGCAGTCCTATTTCTGTTGATAGGCAACATAAAACGTTATTCTGAAATCAAATGTATATAATAATGTATAAAATAAATGCATCAAGGTAATGACCAGTTATTTTCTAAGGTGTTGTTAAAAGGATAGGATGAGAGGGGGAACATTGTGGGCTTGGATCAAACAACAGCGGAAAGAAATTCAAACTGAATTTCACTAGATTTAGCAATCCATTGAGGAATGGCTTAGAATGGTTTGGAACTGTTTAGGAATGGATACTATGGATCTTCACAGGCCATTAAGTTAGCATAAGCCAAAATGTCAAGAACCTGCTGTAAAGAAGCCTACAGCAGTTTCGTAACCATGACCAGACATGGCTTGTATTTAATAGGCAGTTACAGCGCAGTGTGACGAGTATACTTTTGTCTCTAGATCGAGCCGCCAACTTCTTTCATCTTATTTTCTTCATTACAGCTGATGAAGAAATAAGAGAAGAATTAAAATGCAAAAGGACAACCCAGGTACAATTTCCATGCCTGCACCATGCTGGGTTGAAATCCCGCAGTGGACTGTCTTGCCTCATATAAGGTATTTGCATGCCCCTGGAGGGTCATTTATTCCTTATTCCTTTATGTAAATTAATGCAGTTGTTTGGTTTGTGAACAGCATGCTGTTAGCTTTTACAGTTGTTTTCAGGGCTAAACAGTGTTATGTGTAGAAATACATTATCACAACAGGAGTATTCCCTGGAGCTATGTCCACAGCCAATACAAGGAATAAGGGGCCTGAAAAAGCCAGCCCTTTAATGACTATGTGTAGGGCAGGGTCAATTTTGTTCCAGAAAATATCCTGACTGGGGCTATTGATATTAGCATTCAGCCTTTGTTGAACGCCTCCCTCATAAAATTGGCCTATCTCTGCATATCAATAAAGTATTTTGTTTCTCTGGACTCCTCATTAACGGAGAAGCAACTGATCGTGCCCAAGAGTTGCATTACTGCTATTCAGCTCCCACCTCTCCTATTAAGTATTCCCAGGCCACTAGGTCTGTGGTTAAGTAACATTACCATAAATTTTCCAGGGGAAAGACTGCAGCACCAACAGAGTCTTGGAAAGAAAGAAAGGTGCCCTAGCTAATGACTAGGCTTACGCACCATGTCCTGCAACTCCTTCCATATTCAGGGGACTTCACCAGCTGCTGAAAAACTGTTTGCACAGGGGGTGGTTTTGGGGTCAGAGAGGAACCTGCAAAGCAAGTGCCATGACACATTTTGGCAGAGATAGTGCTGGGGGAAGAAGAGGCAATGTAAGACTAATAAACATCAATAGATTTAAAAGTCCTGAACAGCTCTGATGAAAAACCTTACAACTGTTTTCTCAGATATTTGTGCAACCTGCTGAGGGAACTGTGTGCTGGAAAATCTCATAAAATGCAGGTTTAACAGCTCAGTCTATATCTTGTCTGCCTCTGGTATAATAACCAGACTATACTTCAGTGTGTCTCCTTTCTCAGACAAAAAATGATAGAATTTTACTTGTGCCTGTATCTGCCTTCAGCAATGACTTTCCATCTACTCCTAATACGCAGTGTGGAACGGACACTGTGCAGCCCCAGAAACAGAAAGCACATAAACTTATCAAGGTGCTGCTGCAACTGAGCTAATCAGGGGTAGGCCTAATGACCCCAGGCAAACCCCCACATTAATTCAGTTTCCAGGCTGTTAGGGCCCAAGCAAACACATCTGCAGCATGTGGCTGCACCAGCTCCCGTCCAGCCCTGCTATACTCTGCTCCACTGTGGGGTACATTGATGTCCTCTGCAGGTGTTCTCCATCCCACCTATGTGTTGTAAACTGTTGGGGGAGGTGGAGGGGTAGGGGGGCTTCTTCTTTTGCATCCCTGTGGAATTGAGTGTAGAACCCTTAAAATCTTTGATGGATTGTGTCTCACATGTTTAGTAAAAAACTGCATAATGGCATAATAGGGAACACATTTATGTCATAGATGCAATTTTTCTAGTTGTACAAAGTATTAGGAAAGCAAACTATGAAAAGGGGCCATTTGTACTAAAACCCCCTCTTTAAAAGTTACAGCTACCCAGTCTACCACATAATAGATAAAAATATGCAATTAATGTGACCAATAAAAAATAAAGCCCTTGCCTCCCTCCCTCATTCAAGGGTAATAATTCTTTAAAGAGTTAAAAAAATGTTGAGGCTCACTTGTGGAAGGGAAGGAGGTAACAAGTGGAATAGCATTTATTTTCTGTCTTCAAACTCTGTCATGCAAGGAATTGAGCTCCAAAATTCCCAGAGGGGTTTCCCCTCTGATGGAGAGCTTGTGCATGTCCAATGGTCCTCCTGAGGCTGCTCTCTCACAGCACCGCACAGGAGCGGCTGCTTCTGCTACAGCAGCAGCCAGAGCAGTGAATGGACTCATGTAAAATTTCTGTCATGTTCAGGCTTTGCTCTGCTTCTTCTGGGTTGTCACTGACCAAGTTGATTGCTGGCCTTGGATGGACCAAAATGGGTGCTGCTCACACATAATGTGTCCCCAAAGGGCCCACAACCTGGGTAAATACAGGCTGATAGACAGAGAGTAGTTATAGTGGTTTTACTAAGGGGAAGGGGAGGGTGAGGTCTGGGGCAGAGCTGGAAGTTGAAGGCAGGCCTCCAGGCACCGAGCCCTGACCCCAGTCACCACCTCTACCTCTCCAGTGCAGCCGCAAGCCTCCAACTCAAACCAAAGCTGGGGGTGCATAGTGCGTGCTGCCAGCTTTTTGGAAGCCGAAGCATCTGACTGTTACAAGCACACAAACCACAAGCCCCACCACCTTTTTTTAGGTGTTGTGTGACCTGTCCAAGTTAGGCATTTCCTCTCATGAGCATGAAAACATAGAAATGCACTTTGAGAGCATTCACTCCCTCTCCCTAATGCCACTGTTCAAGGGGGTGGTGGCATTGAGACAGAAGAGAGAGAAACTGACTTCTTTGAAGAATCAGGGGCTGGAAGTGAAGCTGGCAACAGCAGACCAGTTAAGGTGCATGATGTTCACAAACACTTCAGTGCTGAGGGCCAGGCATCTGGCAGACAGCAAAACATGCCAAAAGTGGAAGGGAAAAAAAATGAATGACAGATTGAGATTTGTGGAGGGTCCTTGACTTTCTCGAGGCAACATACGGTTTTGCAGCTTAACCTGTAGAAACGTGTCTTTCTGTATAGTCATCTACTTATCACAAATAAGGCTTAAGACCCCCTAAATTTCAGCTTATCAATGCATCAAACACACTGTTTTCTTGAGCTCATAAGCAACAAAATAGTCTGCCAAGAGTAGGAAAGCAGAAAACCTCACATGGTATTGTTCCTGATGCGAACAATAGAATGGAAGTAGCTGAGACACTGCCCATATTAACCACAGGCAAATTCTGTTTATCTGTGCTCATCCTCTGTCATACTAATGACTCCATACAGAAAGCTATTATATAAAAAAAAAAAAATTAAAAATAAAGAAAAAAAACTCAAGCCAACCACACTGGATGAATGGCAGTACAGAGGTATAGATATGCAAAACCAGTTTATTCAGAGTTCTTCCCTTTCTACGTGGAGGCCCCATGGCACTGCTGGGAACTCTGTTCAGTAGCATACTTTGTACTTCACTGACTGGGATTTTCTGTGTCTGTTATTAATGGTAAGTAGTTGGTAAATGTGTAAATCATTACACATTGAGATAATACAGAACAGTACCCACTGTGGTATTATAAATCTCTAAAATTGATTCTTAAACTAGCTGAGATGTAGTCTAGGGTTGCTTGTTCAGGCTTAATTTGACTTATCAGCTATGATACCATCTGTATTTGAAGAGAAACAGCTGCATTTTCAGCTACTAAAGCTGACTTGAGCACTTTATAAAAGAGACCAGTTGAATCAACACAGATACAATCTCTTTCATATTCATTAACTGTCTCAGCTGAAAAATGTTCCAAAGCAAATAAATGAAGCAAAAGCAAGTAATAATACAAGTGTAGCATTTCGGTGAATGGAAAATTTTCTATTTCTGAAACCAGTGTGATCCTTCCCCCACCCCAATGACAGAAAACTTTTTATCCAGGTATGTGGGTGACAAACAGGCTCTGAGAGGTCTTCTAAAGAAAAATGCAGTTCCATGTGTCTGCACGCTGCTCCCCACCACCCAGACCTCCCAGGGCATAGGCTAGGAGCCCACCAAAGCACACTGGCTCCCTGTTCACTGTCCCCTCAGAGGAGGCTTGGACATGCAGAGGGTGGGCAGTGCCACACCACACACGACCATGCCTGTCGGGGCCCATTGTGCTGCTGGGGAGCGGCCGCTTCCCGCTTGGCTGTCCATCCATGTGAGCAGGTAGTGCCCAGACGCTTCATCCTGTGACTGCCTTCCTGCAGCAGGCTCAGGACTCCCAGTCCAGGGACTCGGCCATCATCATTAGACTCTCTTGAATGCAGCTTGGTTTATTTCAGACTGTGGGGTTCTTTAGGGAAAATTATTAGTTTGAGATTTCCAGAAACAACTGTGCTTTCAACTGGTTGCATTTGACTGCAAGCCAACCAGCCAACCAGTACCCCTCAGAGAGGGGCCCAAAAGAGGCAATTTTCCCTGCTGCTGTTTTGGTCATTTGTCCACTGGAGGCTGGGAGTCCTTGAGGTGGAGTCGCATACATGCCTGAGTCTCTGCTCCTGGGGGCCGTGCTGTGCATCTCAGGGGATGGCTTGCAGGGTCTTATGCAGAACTGTGGCCAAGGGAGACAAGAAGGGACTGGCCTTGCAGTTAAAACCCCTTTGATGTTCAGGAGGCTGGAAGTATGGCCACCCTGGGGACTCCAAGGTGCTTTTCCTCCAAGCATGGGATCTGTCACAAGCTCAACTTAAGAAACATTAAATCAATTAATTTTACTGTTGTCCCAAGTCTAGTGTACATTGGCCAAAACTAATCATAGTAGCAAAAAGAGAAGCAAATTTAAAGTGATGCCTGAACACAGACTTGGAAGTCACAGCCAGTCCTACACCATTATCTTCCAAATGAAGTGCAAGTACTTGGAAAGTGCTGAGGAAAGAAATCCTCTTTATTACGGTACTCCATTTTCATTATTACTATTTTTGCCTGTGCTAAAGGGAGATGAGGGAGATTATTAACTCCCTCTGAACAGATGAAATCCCTGGGCAAAGCCCTCCAGGTAGCTAGCCAGCAGCTTCTCAAAGCTTTGCATGTGGTGCTGACTTATGGCACAAGTTACCTGAATCCATCTTTCCATAAAACAAGCTGGAATAATGCAGACCCTCTGTGGGCTTTTTCTAAGCCTGGTCAATGTTTCAGTACAGCCATCTGCATCAGTCCACCTCACCTGAGGACGGAGTCCAAATAGAGGGGGTGAGCGGCAGTTTTGTTTATCTTCTAAAGATGCCTTTCATCAAACACTGAATGCAACAGACAAGTTGTCAAAGCTCCTTCCTCCAGACAGCTTCATAGAATGAACACATCCAGCTCCACAGGGAATTAAAACTTTCGGTAATATTCTTATGTCTTACAGTATGCAGAACTGAAATCCTAAATAATGAAATGTCAAAACAAGACAAATAAGGTAATCTGT
Source organism: Gorsachius goisagi (assembly GCA_018403395.1). Taxonomy (NCBI): domain Eukaryota; kingdom Metazoa; phylum Chordata; class Aves; order Pelecaniformes; family Ardeidae; genus Gorsachius; species Gorsachius goisagi. Next base: position 12,273 of record BOSO01012935.1, read on the forward strand.
TTGCTTGAGCAGGGACAGGCAGAACAGAGCATCCTGCACCACGAATGTCACAAAAGTGCATGTAAGTGCAACAGCATAGCCTGAAGTCTTGTTCCTCTGCACATCTTTCCTGTCACAGTGTTTACCTGGCCTACTTAAAAGCCTTCTTAAGTTTCAGTTTTGATGGGGTTTTGTTTGTTTTCCTTTTTGTATAATACAATGGGCAGAATTCTTTCTCCAAAGACAATGTAGATAATATAGCAGGATGGTGCCACAAACAGCAGTGCGTGTTGGCAGGTTAGAGACCTTAGAGGGTGTAGTTTCCACTTCAAATCACAGGGTCCGACAGGAATTATATGAAGCATACTAGCAAAGTGGGCAATGTATTTACTGGGCGTTTTAATTCAGTATCCTCATTTTAATGAGGCACAGGGGAGAATCCTTATTTAGCAAACCTGACATGTTATTCAGCTTACAATATGCACACCCAGCCTTCAAACTCAGCTAAGCAGTACAGATTGACTGGAGAACAGCATGTAAATACACCACTCAGCTGGAAATCTAGAATTTTTAATAAAGAAAAACAAACAGTGTTTCTGCATATATTGTATCTATTTCCTATAACAGACAGCAGAGCATTATAAAGGAAATTAAAATAATCAATTGTAGCTTTGTTCATACAAGCAGTGTAAGACAGAATTCTACTTTCCATGCAGACACTCCAATTGAACAGTCTTCTGAGCTATTAATACATCCAGAGGAAACTGATTTCTAGTAACATCTGTGGCAGCTACTACATAGAAATTAAAAAGAGGTGAATTTAAGTGCACAGGTAATCAGAAAATATACATGTGGTTATGAGAAATGGATTTGAAATGAAAAGGGATGCTTCTCGGCTTTTGACTAAAGCATTTTTTGATCTGTCCTACTGCAGAGGAAGCATAATGAAGCCTGATGAAGAGAAATTGCAATGGCTCATTGCACAACTACTTCATTTTCCTGTTACCTTCTGGAAGAATAGAAGTGAGATCTCATTCCAGTCCTGACAGACCTGAGATGACACTGGCCATCATCTCAGCAGGGAACTCATCATGGGCACTTGAGAACTCCAGTTACCTAGAAAGCCAGGATCATAAAATGGCCCCTTAAGTGATGAGAGAAACTGCCATCTGCTCTGGGTAAAAGGGTGTGGGACAGTGTCCTAGCTTCTGCTGGGATAGAGTTAATTTTCTTCCTAGTAACTGGCATAGTGCTGCATTTTGGATGTCAGATGAGAAGAATATTGGTAACACGCTGATGTTTTAGTTGTTGCTTACGCTAAGTCAAGGACTTTTCAGCTTCCCCTGCTCTGCCAGGTGCACAAGAAGCTGGGAGGGGACACAGCCAGGACAGCTGACCCCAAGTGGCCAAAGGCTATTCCAGACCATATGACATCAGGCTCAGTGTGTAACCTGGGGGGAGTTGACCGAGGGGGCATTCATCACTGCTCAGGGATGGGATGGGCATCAGTCAGTGGGTAGAGAGCAATTGCATTGTGGAATATATATTGCTCTATATATTCTAGCAGTAGTAGTAGCTGTAGCAGTAGCAGTAGTAGTAGTAGTAGTAGTCCTTATTTTATTTCAATTATTAAACTGTTCTTATCTTAACTCATGAGTTCTCTCACTTTATGCTTCCAATTATCTCCCCTATCCTGCTGCGGGGAGGAGTGAGTGAGCAGCTGTGTGGTGCTTAGTTGCTGGCTGGGGTTAAACCACAAGAGACAGGAAGAAAATATGAGTGGCTGCAAAGGAAAGACTGTGAGGAAGTGATTTTGTCTTGTTGTAGCTATGGCAGTCAGAGTCACCATGCCGAGAAATGTGTTCTCAGGTAAAATCCAATACTTAAACACAGATGTCCCTAGCAAAAGCCAGTACACAGGCAGAATGGCAATGATAACCAACATGTTGTTGAGGTGGAAGGGCACACAAGGAGAAGGTCAGCTGCCAGGCAAAGCATCAACCTTCATGACTCCTTGATCACCTGTCTGAAAGTTATCATCAATGCACTCCAGAGACTCCCTGGATTGTTTGTGCCCTGTTGGGTTTCCCCTCCAGCCGTTGCCAGGGTGCCAGAAGTCTTGTGTGAAGACCAGGACCTGAAAATGTGAGGCTTCTGGCAGGTGTCTGAGAAGGCCCCATCTATTCACGCTTCCTGGTCAGGCAATCTGCAGCAGACATAGCTCGTGTGTTGGTGTGCTCACTAACCCTGACCCACAAGCTCAGCTGGCCCACTGCTCTTCCCAAGGCACAGCTCCATCCACTCTCACCGCTCTCTCGCAGAAAGGGCTCATGTAAACTCCTGCTCCTTGCCTTCCCGGCTTGTCCCTCTAAAAAGCCTGTGTTCACCCATGGCAGTGCTCCTGTCACGTGGATTGTCCCACCACATCTCTATGATCCCAGTAAGACCATAAACCTGAAGATGGAGGCAGACCTCTAATTCCACCTCTGCATCCCCCAGGCTGTGGGCATTGGTGTACAGGCACTTCTGACAGGCCCCTAGTCGTGCTGGCTTCCCAGAAAGGATATGGAAGCTTTCCTCACAGTGCTACGGTATTTAGACTGAAAGCCCTAACAAGCAAGGGTTTTGCTGATACAGCACAGGCTGTACAGAGCCATTCAAATTAGACTTCTAACATTTTCTGTTTTAGTAATGGTATATTGCTACAGACCTCTCTAGCGAACACACATATATTTGCACACAACTATATAAATAAAAAAAAAATAAATCACACATTAACCAGAAATACCAATTCATAATAATGACAGGCAGCACACTAACGAAGAACTTGTTCCTAGTAAGATTCAGTATGTCTGCCTGAACAATATATTATTGTTGCTTTAGTGGGTGTTTGTGAGAAATGCAATGCCATTATTCCCCACGTGTAATAATTTGGGGTATTTGTTAAATTTTCATGTTATGAGAATGGCTCCTCTGAAGTACCCACCTGATGTATCTTAACAAATCCCCAGTGAAACTAATGGTGCAGACAAGTAATAAATACTTTTGTGTTTGCACCAGGAATCATTGAATTTCGTTTGTTGGCTTTTTGCTTTCCTGGAGATGGCCAAACATCTGCCTGCTGATGGGAAGTGGTGAGTGAATTCCTTATTTTGCTCTGCTTTGCTTTATCTATTAAACTGTCTTTATCTCAACCCATTACTTTTCTCACTTTTACCCTTCTGATTCTCTCCCCCATCCCACTGAGGGTGGGGAGTAGTGAGTGGTTGCACAGGGCTCAGCTGCCAGTCGGGGTAAAACCATGACAGAATCATTCTCCCTCCCCTGATCCAGCAGGGACTGATATATCTGGACACAGTTAAGGTAACATGGTGATTTAATTGTCTGACTCCACCTCCAAATCAGGTACATAGACATCTGGGTCCTGGTGGTGCAATCACACTGCACCTGCATCTATTTGCTTTGGCAGCTTTCCAGCAAATGTAAAAAAGTTATAGTAATCCAGTTTCTAAAATCTGCCTGTAAAAGAAACACAAAACAATAGAGAAGGATCAAGTCACAGAAGACTATTTCTGGTGGATCTCCAGAACATGAACAGGCTTTTCATTTACCAGCCAACTAAATTCAAAAAGAGGGAAATAGAAAAAATCCAGACTTCTGTAATTTGCAGTTACGTTCAGGAAGGGTATTTATTACAAAAACTAGAACTCAGCAGGTTTAAATGACCGTGGATTAAAACAACATCCACTGCTGTTGTGTTTAGCCTAACACATCTTATGAATACGTCCCATACCTCGCTAGTGCTGCATAAGCCTTAGTGACTGTCAGAAACTTCAACAAATGTGTCAGCTGCAATTTGTAGTTTGCAAAAGGAAAAAAGGAAATCCCTACAATTTCTGCTGCTCACTGACTACAAATAGACATGTTGAAAGTAGGTACATTAGTTGTCTTAAAAACACCTTTTAACAGTTTATGTCATGAAAACAAAAAGGATACTCAGATTGCTGTGTTTGTCAAAAAAAAAAGAACAAAAGCACAAAGTATGCTATCATGTTCACTCGTTATTAGTCTCCTATTAGGTTCATTATTTTAATGTTCTTATGTTCTTTTATGTTTCTGTTGTTTTTCAGGGTCATCACCAAGTGAGACTAGCTATTCAGTCCTGCAATAACGCAGTAGGAAAGATGTAGACTGACAAAAGCTGTATTTGCAAGAGGAAATATAAAAGATAAAAATCCTGGAAAATAAGAGATCATTAGTAAGTTATTAGTAAGGTAAAAGACTCTTTCCCTGCATTGCTGACACCAGCTCTAATGTGACATCAGTCTGTAAGGCAGTGGAAGGCAGAGTTCAAATCATAAAACATGTCCAGTTATTCAGAGTTCCTATATGAGATATTTAAGAATATGTTGTAACTACTTTCAAGAAAACTAACTGAAGAAATAAAGTTCTTTCTGGTTTTTTCCCTCTTATATTCCTTTCCACAAATCCAAGCACAGGCACCTAAAAAGCATCCTGTCTTGAAGAGATAAATTGTTCTTTGGAAAAGTCAATTCTTCCGTTTGAGACTGAAAAGAAATTGGAAGAAAAGCAATAGGTAAGTGTGGTTGATACTTCTTGATAAAGCTAGGACTATATAAACACCCTCATTCTGTTTACACAGATAAAGGGGATGGAGAATTTAGCCCAAATGCCTTCTGAAAACAGGTTCTGGAACAACTCAAAGCACCCTGCAGAATATTTACTTTGAATTTGAGGTCCTGCCCAGAGACCATATTAAATCCCTGCAAAGAGATCCCCAACACATGCTCCCTGCTGCATTTACATGTGGTAGACCCAGCGTGCAAGAGGTAAGTTGTGAGGTGACATTATTCTCTTTACAGGAATTTCATTCACAGGATAAAATTGACTTAGCGCGACAACCTGGAAATCTTTGTCTCCATATAATCTTCTATCTCATGGAAAGGCAAGTAGTTTTTTTCCTGATTATTTTTGATAGAGGGGAGAATCCTACTGCCTTTCACTCCAGCATGGTAACTGGCATAGGACTACAGTGTAATAGTTCAAGACAGTGTTGTAATAAAATATAGGTACCCCTGTACACATTCAATAATTTTTATAGAAATAACTGAATTTTTTAAGCTCCATCATCATCAGGTGTTTTCATGGACTGGCTTTCTGTACGCTTCTCTGATCTCTGAGCTGCTTCCTGTGATCCCTACATACCAAAGCTCTTTCTGTTTTCCTCTCTCGTCTCTCCATTGCACCGAGACATCTGCAGAATTACGCTTCTAATTGCCAGGAAGGCATAAGAATGCCTTTCTTCTATTCTGCCGACTGTCTGAATGTTTCACTTGGACTCTATAATAGTCAAAACTTTTTTATTTCCAGCTGAAATTTTTCACTTCACTGAAAACTTGAAAATGTCTCAAATACTTTTAAATAATCCACATACATGTTCGTATCATTGAAAAGACTTTTCTTATTGCAAATAACCAGGCAAAAATTTCAGCAAATTATTGAGCACAGCTTGGTAACCAGTGAACTCAGAGGTGAGACATGATCAATATTTACTATGAAGAAACTTCTCTGCTTAACCTGGCTGGTTATTGTTCGTACAACATAAATTCTCCTTTTCCTCATTTGTGCATTCTGCATCCTTGGGATCCAGTGATTTAGTGAAGCTGCGCAAGGCTTCACCTAACTTTGAACAGCAAGATTTTTTAGGTGATGGGGAGAGATCACAGTTAACCATCTTCTCTGCTCATCACAAGGCTCCCAGCGTCCCTTGTGTTCAAGTCCCAGCACCTGGAAAGAGTTTAAAGAGATAAACAATCAAAAGTTGTAACTTCTGTGCAACTTTTTAGTACTTAGTCTCACAGATTTGCCGGTGCAAACTTGTGGCTTTCCCTGGGCAGGATTGTCTTTCTTTCTGAGGGTTAGTGAGATGGCCCACAGTCCTGTGAAAGTCTGAAGACATTGCAGGAAGACCTCTCATTACTAGTAGAGCAAAAAAACCATCTCTTTCATTGTGCATGTTGATTTGTTAAGTGATAGTTGAAGGTACAATCAGAAAGTGTTTCAAGAACCTATAGATCTCAAGACTCCTGCCACTGAAAAATGGCTATGCCTACCTTACCAAGGCTGCTGTTCTTCTCTTTTGGGAATTAGGTGACAACCAGCCTGTCACTGAGTTTGAATTTAACCCTGTAGTCTGGATTATTGGAAGTGCAAAACAGCATCTTGTTAGCAACAGATGTCCAAATTTAGGCATCATCAGGAGTGAGCAAGGCTGTGGAAATACTGGTAATCCACCACTTCAGAAAACATACTGCTGTCTTCCTGCCACAGAAAGCACTAACACTTGCGTCCAGACTGCTTCCTATGCCTACTTTAACAACAGGAAAAAAAAGATTAAATTGCTACCTGTTTAAATGTGTGCAGCTACTCAGTGATCTAGGTGATGATCAACACAAATGATCAGACCATAATGAGCATTATAGCTCCTAATGAAGGAAAAGAGGGAGCTTTCCTGCTGATAACAGTGCTTGCACACAGCTGAGATCTGCTCAGAGCAGAGGTGTCCCATCACAAGCCATTTGTCAAACCAGCCAGCATTCAGCTGCATGTAGGCTTGGCACGCTGACAGTGTTGGCATGGCAGCCTTCCTACTCCCTTACACGTTTTAGCCTTTCCATCTGAGTATTGCAGGACATGAACCAAACCTTTGAGTGCTCAGAAAAATTTCTGCTGCACAGACAGAGAAGTAGAAAAAGTCTCAAAGACCTATTCTTTCATTAAAAGCAGCAAATAGAGGTGCTTGCCACCATTTTTTAAGAGGAAATGCAGTCATCACTGGAACCTGCAGTAATTTTGATGTGTCCACCTACATTCAGAATTTTGAGCAGCCAAGCACTAAGGTGACATTGTGACATACAGTTTCACTGGAGTTCCTGGAAAAAAAATCAAAACCATAATCCCCAGAGAGAAGAAAAGTTCTGCTCAGCCATGTTTCTCAAGTTATCAGCGCACTGTGTGGATAGTTTTAGAAGATAAGTACCTCCATCTGACATATCAGGCTAATTTCTTTTGCCTTTATCTGAAATTTCTGACCTAAATAAATGAGAAGGAGGACTCAGAGAAAGTAGGAAAGAAAATAGATGGATTACAAAAATGGTGCCTATTCACCAACTTTTAAAGATTCAAGAATACTTGAGAGGTATGATGAGACAGGAAAACCTGAGTATTTCATCCCTAAAGTTCTTAAACCAGAAGGTTTTGCACTGCATAACCCACTTTGAAGTTTAAGTTAATTTCTTTTTAAAATATATTGTTACTTGGGACTTGCTTGTGCGTTTCAATACAATCTCTGTACTCACAGACCCTGGTTATTCTGTGAAGGCCAAAACTCCCATACCAACAACGAAGACGTCATCTCTTGTAATGAAGTAAATCAACAGTTTCAGATGTCTGGATCTTGGCAACCAGGGTAATCAGTCATAGCAATCCAGTGGCAAAAAACAATCCTAGGGCAAAAAATGTTTGAAAAAATAGTGCTTTCAATGGAAAAAAAAAGATAAAAATACAAAAGTCAGTGCCTTCCCATGAGAACTTCAGAACTTTTCATTTGTGTTGGTTTATGGTGAAGCCTTAAAAAGCAATGTTAGATCTATCTCTACCATGAAATTAATTTGACATTATGAACCTTATGGATTGTTTGAGCTATCCATTTTGAAAGATGTCATCAAAAGGAAAGCTTTTAAAGGCTTTACATTTTCCATAGCATGATACTTCCTTTGGATAGCTAACAATAAGCTTGACTGGAGTCCTAAAGAGTTTGAATACTACGTAGTCTCCTTGGCACCCAAAGCTAAAACCTCTTTTAGCTTCCCAAGTAAAGCTGCCGCAGAATTCAGCTTTTGATACTTGATGCACCCCTAAAAACTCCTCTTTGGTTTTCAAAGCAAGTCCAGTGCTCCTAAAACTCAGTTTTCCCCAAAATACGTCCCCCAAGAAGAATTGATTGACCAGGAAAAGAAGAAAGTGTTGGGTTCTTTAAAATACTATCAAAATGGTAGTCCTACCCAGAGGAGTCTCTGTGGGTCTGGAGAGGGTTAAGGTCAGAATAGCTACAGTTTAGAATTAGTGATGGTTGCGAAAGGAGAACTATGAAACTATCTGGGAGGAATTACAGCTTAATCACAGGCCCTGCTGTGCAGCAGTGATACAGGTTAATTCATTTCACAGCCACACAACTTCCCATGAGATCTTCTGATGGCTCACAGCTGCGCTGAACCACAGTATATCCAGCACCAGATCTCATGCAGCGAATGAAATTAACTTATGTGTCACTAGTCATCACTGTGGGCACATCATCTTACATTGTTTTAACTCCAATTTTTTTGAGTGTGATTACTCCACTTTGCACTAGGGGAGATCAGAATCACACCTCACCTTTCTCAGAGTCAGTCTTGCTCACACACATGAACATGATAACATGCAGGAGAAGCAAAACTGGGAAGAATTCCTAGAACAAACTCTCTTGAATCACAGAGTGACTGCCACAGTGTAGGATAGTAGGCATTTAGTCTAGAAGGAGTTATGGGAAATCCACTCCTTTCTCCTTCGGTGCATGACACTGGCCAACAACTTTCATCACCCTGTTGATACCATTCAGAGGTCACACACAGAGAAGCAGAAAGAGCTTTGCTCACCACATGGTGCCCATAAATAGTATACCTGACTCTTATTTTTATAACTTGGTTACAGCACTTAAATATGTACCCAGACTGAACTTGTGTGCCCTGCAAATTTTACAATTGCTATGATTAGGTCATACAGCTAGAGAGAAAAGGGTTGAAATATACTTCTACTGTTCCAGAAGAATGATCATACAAACACTCTTCGAGCAGTGTATGTATTTGACATTGCTGGTCCAGAGGGGTGTGGACTGCAGTGTCAAAATGCAGCGTGCTACCATCCTCTGTCTCCCCTGCCTGCTGAGCATCTCCACTGAAGGAAGAAATGCAGTTAACTGGTGGCACACAACAACAATAAGCCTGTGGAAGAATGAAGAAAAACTGTATTGATGCTTCCTGATAAACAGAAGAATAAATAAAAACAAATAAATATGGCAAGAAATAATATCCAGGCAGGAACTTAAAAGGCATTTTCAAAAGAAAAAACTATTGGTTTCTTGTGATTTGGGGAATTTGTATGAGATTACACTCCATTGCATTGCCTGCTAGACTCTCTGTTTTGCTGTGAACCAAAAACACATTTCAAGGATGACTATCGCATAATCTAGTGCACAAGTGATAACCAAAGCTGTGGACTTGTCTTGTAAATTCACATAGCAGAAAATAATATTTATAGAACTTTTGTGTCAAGTTATTGTCTATATCAAGACAGCACTGAGTCGTGACACACCTTGTGGAAAGAGTAGTACTTCCATATTTTGGCCAAATCAGCATCATTAAGATTATTTTCACATTTCAATTAATAGTCTCCTCTCTTCCTAAAGCATTCTTGAAATTCAAAAGCCTGGTGCTTGAAACCAGACTATGCTATATCACTACCTGGTAATATGCAGTCACATACACATATTTTTAGCTCCTCTTTGTAGAATACTTTCTTCTGGGCAGGGGTGGCATTGAAAAACATTTCCCAATATAGTTGGATAACACTGTATTTTCTCTATCAGGCTGGGATAACATAGAGCCAAATTTCCCAGAGATTCTAGTAAAAAATTAACTAAGGAAGAAATGCTATTGTTCACATCTGAATTTTCTGTTTCATACTTAGAAGATAAAACAAAATCTACATCCTTTCCCATTTTAGGAAAAAAAAATAATCTGGGTTTCACATTTCTCCTCTCACCTCAGATCATAACTTGCTCACAGCTGTCTCAATTTGTGACAAGGCACACATCTGCAGATGGTCTTTGAATCTCATGTGTTCCTCCTAGGAAACACAGCTCTTATGGTATATGTTTCCAATACTAAACCTAAAATCACAGCTGGAAATCTACAGGCAGACCAGAAAGCAGGGGGTTTTTGTGGCAATGCAGTGAGTAGAAAGGGATAGCAGGGGCAGCATGACATTTCAACTGAGGCACTGTAGGCAAGTATAAAGATTTGGACAAAAGCAATTCCCATCATTCTTGATAAATGTATTAGCATGTCTATTTTTTTGTACTTTTTAAACATAAATCTCTATCATAAACACACAATTATAGAGGAAGATAGTAATTTTCACCTTAAAGACTTAGCTGAGCTCTTGGCCCTAAATTTAATGGAAAAATTAAAATTTCCTCTTTGGCAAAGCTATTAATTTTTTGGCAAAGCTGTGAGAGCAAATGGTAACTGTCGTTAGTCTAAATTTCACAGTATCACAGCACACTTTCCCAAGGTGTATCATATACATAACGGTAAAAGCATGAAACTTGCATTCGTATATTAAAAGGAGATCGTACTCACTGATTATGTGTGTTTGTATATGAATTTATGACACTGCAAACATATACAGACACCTTATTTAGGTTTAATTTAGCCAGGCAGGATTTACATAGAATAGCAAGAACATACACATGTACTGAACAACTTCAAAGCTACATAGTTCTCACATTGCTGAAAAAAACAATCAGTGGGGTGTTTTGGCTATGGCACAGAAGGCATACTTAACATGCTGCTTATTAGCGTGAGTAGCAACTGTGACATTACCCCTGTCTCTAGTATGTCTAGAAAATCCTAGAAATCTAAGACAAAATAGGAAAATATTCTACAGAAATTATTATAATTTAGACACTTCTAGTGTCCATTCTGTTCCACTGAATTCAACTGGAACATTATAACATAGCTATTTGTCATCTAGACTAACATCTTACAAAATTTAAGACCAGACACATAATTTATAAATAGTTCACGAACAGATAATGGTCGTGTCAGCATTGTATTTCTCTGTATATGAGGCACGTACTTTTCTTCTTGTAGTTGTAACATGTGAAAAAGGGCAAGATTAAGAGAAATTTTTGACCTTAGGGCCAAATTCCTCCTTCAGCTGTATTCATGAATTCCCTTCACCCCCCCAGCCTCAATGCATTGGGTCTATTTGTGGGCAGCAGTGAAATAGTCTCATAGACAATAGAAAGCCCTTCAACTATATCCATTGAAATCTGTTGATGTCCAAATGCAGGGCTGTCAGCAAAAACGCAACCCAGAAGCCCCGAGATGATCCGTGCTCACATTTCAGTTTCATTCTTTGTAAGTAGGAATAGCTATTAGAGATTTTGCGATTGTGGTTCTATCTACTCCTGTTTCTGCTTTTTTCAGCAGTGTAACAGATGGTCCACAATACAGGACAAATGATGGAGAAGAAGTTCTTCCATGAGCAAAACTTGATGTGACCATTTTCAGCCATTCTGTTTTTACCATTTCAAACAAATCCCATCCTCACAAACTAAAGGCCCATTTCTCCACTTAAATTGACATATTTTTGAGATTAAGGAGCCACAAAGTTATCAGGTGTCCTCCCTTCACTTTGAACTATTGTTTATCTCACTTATTTTTAGTGATAATTCTTCATTCATCTGAAATGCATGAAATCCAGACCTTTGAAAAGACAAGAGCAGGGAAATAGAGTGGCATTCACAGCTAAATACACTAATTTGATAATGTTTAAAAGCTCGTTTGCAAAGCCTTCTAAAGGCTGAACTTCTCCGGAAAATGGCAGCACATTTTCCCAAAACAGAGGGAGAGACAAAACCAGGAGTGTTTTTTTATTCCTAAGCTTCTTGTGCCTTTTTTATCCACTTCTGTATTTTCAGGAGTCTATTTCTACTCCTCTGATCTGAAGCAGTCACGGCTGTAAGCTTGTCAGCTGCTCCTACAGTGAGCATTTTTCCTGAACCGTCCGTACTTCCGCAACTCTCTGTTCCTCAAATCCTGCCACTAAATTCTTTTTCATTTACTGTAAAAACCAAGCATCTAGCAGGTAGCTGTAATTAAGTGAGTTTTCTAGCTGCACGTGTAAAGAAACAACATACAAACAGCTTTTAAATCCACAACACAGCTTCTCTCTTGTTCCCCTTTTCCTCATGTGCCAGTAAGCTTTTATTCAGCAAAGCACTGAAGCTTGCAGTTGACTTTAAACTGTGGTTTTAATCCTCACTCAGGTGCCCTCCTCCCCAACGGACAGCAAGTGAGTGCACAGCAAAACCTGTGTTTTGCCGAATTAGGTCTTTGCACTGTAAGTTTTCTGGGGAGGCAGCACTCTTCCCATGCATTTGCAACTTACTTAGCACCAAGACTTAAGCCTGAATGGACACTTTAAGGTGCTACTCAGTGAACAGCCATCAGAGTGACAGTAGCTGCCAGCTTTCATAGTTTGGCAGCCACGCAGAACTAAGTGGAAACCCAATGATATTTTTATACATTGAAGAGATTCACTGGGAAGTCATAAAGACTAATATGACACTTTTGAATATAGATTGGTATACGGTAGAGAGGAGGCCCCCTGAAGCCTACCATGTTCCCATCACCAGAGGTACTATGGTCCCAGGACATTCCAAGCATCTGCATCTTCCTCTCTGGGGAGTAAGAGACATGATGAACTGGAGTACATTGTTAGATTTGAAAATCTGCCTCCAAAGACAGGCAAGGGTCACACTTCTGAGATGCACAAGATAGCAGTGGCATGCAAAATCTAGATGCACTCACCAAGATCTCTCAGAGTTCTTTAGAGGGTAGATGAGTCCAGTGGACATGGCAAGCTTACCTTGCTGATTGGTAGTCTCCTTATCACTGTAGCTATGTGTAAGCATCATACAAGTACTTGAAGCTGAGATGGTCACAGCTGGTTGTCAATAAATTTGCCTAGTAAGCCAATAGTTCCTGAATTATCTATGTTGATGTCCTGCTCTGTATGTAGTTCCCACTAAGTTAATGGATTTGCATACGCTTGCTGTTGCGAGCAAAACCTGAAGTTCATATTTAATGCCCTCATTACATATTTTTGAGGCAGCATGCTCCACGTTTCCCATCCTAGGTAAAAATACACAGATAGTTCCAGATGTTGTCCACTGGACAGAAATAAGCTAAGCTTCAAGTTGACAGCTGTAGCTGATGAGGTCATCAATACAGTTTAGAGACGGAAAGAGTTCACTGGAAAAAATAATGTCACTTTCTCTTTTTCTCTTGTTTGAAGTCACTGAGCTTCAGGGTTCAGGGGAATTGTTGCTTTGACTTTATTCTTCTGTAGGCGGGTGGCTGCCTGCCAGTGGCAGCTGCATATGGGATCATTTGCATTGCATGCGGAGGCTCTTGTTTAAAGGGAAGGCTCTTCCTTCCCTTAGATCATCTGCTTCTTTAGAGTCAGGGCCACTGTTTCACACAGATTGTATTCTTCCTTTAATCTTTTCTCCATGCTTACTCTGTACTCTTTAAGAAGCATCCCAAAGCCAGGTCTAGCAGACTCATCTGGGACAGCCGAAAACGGCAGTCTATGGACAAAGAGGGAATTATTTGATATTCCTGTGGTTACATACTTATATAAGAGGATTTCTGCAGTGCACATATGCTCTCTTACATCACCACATTACAAGCAGGAGCCTAAAAAACTGTCATTTGCTGCATGCAGGGCACAAAATGGATATTAAACCTGTCTTGGGAACAGTGTTGTGTCTTTGCACCTCATGCAGACAGTGGGGTACCCCTTCCTGAGCCCCACATCAAACAACTGAGTGACTTTCATCTCCAGGAGCAATGCAATTCCTTTCTTTTGCACCTGACAAATCAGGGACAATCAACTATTTTAATGGGTTTCGGGGGGGAGTAAGGAGTGAGGGAGAGAGAGAAAAAGTTCCCCTAAAATGACCTTATAAAAGCTGTGACTAACATATTAGCAATTTAGCTTCATACCCTGCACACAGGAGAGTGCCTAAAAGTAAAATAAGACGAAGTGACTATGATATAGCTCAGGCGCTCAAGTCCAAACTTGCTGGATGGTTGCCTTTTTCAGAACTAAGGCACACACTGGAAACTCACTCCTTTCCATATTTAGGATATAAGTTGTCTTTCTATCTGCTTTTGTTTCCTCCACCTCCTCTTACTTCCCTCCCAGAACTTTCAGTATCCAAGAGTAGGTGCTCTCCTGTTGCCTGATACAGGTGTAAGACTTGCTGTGCGTGGTGTCTCTATTTAAAGACAGCCAGCAAGACCCACACACAGGTGATGGCTGCCTCTGAATCCCAGTCTGTAAATTAATTTTGCCTTCAAAAAGGAGGAATCTCATAAATTATAAAATAACCCACAAGTGGACAGACCTAATTAAAGTGCAATGACATTTTAATACACAGCATCTCATAAAGCAGAGCAGACATGGGTTTTATAAGATATTTCTTATTGTAATCTCCTGAGTTCATGAGCAAAAGAGGGGAAAAATAGACTTTTAAAAAGTCTTGTTAACCTCTTCTCTGTTTTGAAACTTCTTTGCACCCACCCAAAAGAAAGGAAAAAAAAGAAACAGGGAGAACAAGCATGAAAACATGCTAGACAGTTTGTGAGCTCACTGTGTCTTTGCTGGATATATACACATCAGTGACTGACTAGAAAGAAGAAAAGAAAAAAAAAACCAAACAAATCACCAGCAAGGGGAAGCATGTCCAGGCGTCTAATCTTTGGGAAGCTAGCCAGACTTCATTTATAACCAGCCAATTCAGATTTGCCAGCTGAGACTCTCTCCCTCTCTGTGTCTGTAAGCTGGTCCAGACATGGTGAGTCAGGGAGTTGCAGTGAATTGTTGCAGAATATCAGGATGAACAAAGTGTCGTTAGCAGTGGTTGCAATCCAAAAGCATATCAAAGAGCTACTATTTGATTGTGATTTGTTCTAAAAGCAACTCCTATGTATCACAGAAAGAAAGAAGAGAGGGTCTGATTACTGATTGGTTTGTAGGTGGTTTCTTTTTTTTGTTAACACAGGCTCTGTTAAACCCCTGGTGTATATTAACTGTAGATTCCACTCAGTTCGTTCCCTTTGAAGTCAGTTTGCTTTTGTTCTTTACCTAACTCGATGCCATTTTTCACAAGCTAATTTGTATGCAACCCTGGCCAGAACCTGCCACCCAGAATTCTGTATGGGAGTTTACCATCAGCGAGAATGAATTTACTGTAGGGATAGAGATGGATTTTGTGAGCTTGTGTGGTTGGAAAGTTGGGGGTAGAAGGAATAGAGCAAAGCACACAAGAAACAAAAGAGAGAAAGAGAGAAAAAGAGAGAGAGAAAAGAAGAAAGAAAGAAAGAAAGAAAGAAAGAAAGAAAGAAAGAAAGAAAGAAACAAACAAACAAACAAACAAACAAACAAACCCCAAGTTGTCAGCTTTGCAAGGTTATTGTAGACACAAATATGGGAGAGCTGAGCGTGTTTGGGGAAAGCCTGACAATAGCATACCGCTAACACAGTGGCAGAGCAAGACTTGTGCTCCCTCTTATTTGCTATTACATTTTTGTATTATCTGCAGTCCATAGTTTGGATTCAAAATTAATTTGGTGGGGACAGTAGAAAGGTTTTCATGAATACTACCTATTGCTCCTACGTCAAGGCCACCTATGGGATTTTGCCAAAAAGTTAGAAAAAATTAAAAAAAAATTGCTTCTAGGATGGTCACTGTGAATTTTGCTTTGAAATCACCTTGAAGAATCTAATTTAGCCTAAAACAGACGAGTGGACTGTTATAAAAAAAGTACTAATAAAGCCAGAGTTGTAATCAGTGGAAAATATTTTGGAAGGAGTAATAAAATTCATACTTTAGGGCTCAGGCTAGTATTTATTATAAGGCAGATTGAGACTTTATGCAGTGGCAGGGAAGGAACAGGGCAGCTTACTCCACACCTGCTGGCTGTTATTTTCTGTCTTTGAACAGTCTCATCAATGTGAGAGAGAGGAGTCTGGAATAGATGGACCTGAAGTCTGATCTGCTCAGACAATGCCTGTGTTTTATTAGGTTTATTTTGTTTAACTGCAGCACTGTTTGTGGCATTGTACCATTCCCAAATACAGAGAGCCCTGACTAAGCTGAATCATCATGAGACTGAACTGATGCTGATGGGAAAGTGCAGCACTCTGCAGAGCTCATAATTTCTCAGATAACACTGCCATGAAGGCTTCTGCCCTCAGCTGGTCCAGTGCTCAGGATTCATGTGGCCTCCTCACAGCCTCTCTGAGTGAGAAGCACCTTTCCCAAGACACCTCTTGAGAACACACCACCCCTTCTTGTTGGATTTTGTGGTGCATCCCGGGCAACAGAGATGTTAGATAATTTCAGAGTTGTATATGCAGCCACAGCTCATGTCCAGCCTTGCTGAGCCTTCCACGCATGCCACTAAACTCTCAAAATCAGCCCATTGCACCCTGTTGCTCAGGTCTGGACAACATGGCTGAGAAGGAGAGTCCAAACTGTGGAGCCGCTTCATTGCCCCCAAGCCTTGAATAGCCATTTCCCAGACAAAATCAGAGCCTGACTGTGGCAGCAGTCCTCTCCAAAAGCTTGGCCTCCCAGCCTCCCACCTCTCCCCAGAAAACCTGACAGGGAGGAGCACAGTCGCTGCTGTGCTCAGGGCTCAGCCACAGTGCATGGGATGGCCACAGAGAGAGCAGTGCCGGCCGCCCACCGGCCCAGCCCTCGGCACTGCCCGCACTCGCAGGCAGGCAGCTTGGCCTTGCCCACTGGTGGGACAGGGTCACCCAGCCTTTAGAGGGGAGGCAGAAGTTAATGGCAGGTGTCCCTCTGTGCCTGTGGAGACCTTCTTGGAGCTAAACTGTTCGGTTCTAGGCTGAGGTGTAGTGGTTGACAGGGTCAGTTTCCCCTGGCTGGAGGGGGCAGCCACGGCTTTGTTCAGAAACTCCAGCTAGAGGTGGTAGTGGTCATCCTTCCGCTGTGCCTCAGCCTCCATCATTTAAGGTCTGACTTCAGGTCTGATTTTGTCTCAGTCCTCTGTGCTTTAAAGAAAAGCACAAGTCATGTGCCTTCAAGTCATGTTGTGTAAAAAGCAGATGAAGATAGTGTTTGCGATGGATATGCATACCTTTTCTTCAAACAGATGGTGCAGAGTATAGAGTCATAGAATCATAGGATCGTTTAGGTTGGAAAAGACCTTTAAGATCATCAAGTCCAACCGTTAACCTAACGCTGCCATCCACCACTAAACCATGTCCCTAAAGCACCACATCTACCCGTCTTTTAAATACCTCCAGGGATGGGCTGTCCAGCTGCCCAGAGGCCAGAAGATTCCTCCATCCTCCTTTCACTTTTCTCAGAGTGATTTCACTAAACCACAAATCCGGAATTCTTAAAAAGCACCACAGGTTCAATACTTTGCTGGAAATACGGAGCTTCCTTCTAGCTTCACACAGTGAAATTTAATGCTGTTACTGGAGGGAAAAGCCTATTTATTACTCATGAAAGAGAATGTTTGCTCAATTACAGTTTTCACATGATTCTTGGCAAACCATCTGACTGACCTGCTATTGTTACCTAGGCCAGCATATAAACTTCAGCCTCTTTGGTTAAAATGAAGTGCAAGAACCAGTGTGTAATCAGTCTCAAACTTATACTAGATGACAACAAATATAAGCCATATTTTTTCTGCACTGAAGATAATGATTTTTGCATTTCATACTTTATCTAAAAGTAGTGGCTTGCTTTACAGGCCAGACTTTGCTCACTCAAAGAAAAGCATTTAGCTATTGATTTGTTTGAACTGGGAAGGAACAGTCCCTAAATTGTCACAAGTGTTATTTAAGTCCTTGACAGTGTTTCAGAACTTGTCATTCAGCAATTGAGTGACAAGTATTTCTGCTCATGAACAGATTTGTTTCACTTAGCTCTACAATGTTTTTAAAACTAAATTTCCTTATTCCAACATCATTAAAAGCATTAAGGGCTCAAGTGAGAACCAATTTTTTTCTGCAACTGGCTTTATTTATTTCAATTCTAGGAATTGCAAGACACCCCAAAAAATTTCTTATTAAACCCTTTTATCTATCAGATATTAAACCACTGAAAATAGCTAGCACTAATGAGCTCCCAATGTTGTTATTGTTGATAGAGCTTTTCAGACCTGACTGAGAGGAAGAACTATTTTAAACCAATATTTGTTGCTCAGGTCAGTAGGCACTATGGGCCATGTTGCACACTCAAAATCTCTACTTATATCTTCTGTATGTCTACTATCATCTCTAAAGCTAGCATGCTTCTACAGAGTTCATGGGCCTCCTCTATCTACCAGTGGGTTTTTCTGAAAGGAGATCTTTGGCAATATTAATGACATTCCCTCCCAAAGATCCAGCTGAATAGGAATGTTTCAGATTCATCCTGTGCAGGGATCTCATGGCAGGGTCCAGGCTGCAGTAAGAACACAACGGTCTGTAAGGTGAGTGGTCACAGTTTCCCCCGTGCTGGTTTTGGCTGGGATAGAGTTAATTTTATTCATAGTAGCTTGTATGGGGCTTTGTTTTGGATTTGTGCTGAAAACAGTATTGACAATACAGGGATGTTTTAGTTACTGCTGAGCAGGGCTTACACAGACTCAAGTTTTTTCCTGCTTCTCACCCCACCCCACCAGCGAGAAGGCTGGGGGTGAACAAGAAGTTGGGAGGGGACCCAGCTTGGACAGCTGACCCCAGCTGACCAAAGGAATATTCCATACCATATGATGTCATGCTCATCAATAAAAGCTGGGTGAAGAAGAAGGAAGGGGGTGATGTTCTGAGTGATGTCATTTGTCTTCCCAAGTCACCATACGGCTGGATGGTCACATCCAGAGGGTAGTGGTCAATGGCTCGATGTCCGGATGGAGACCGGTGACGAGTGGTGTCCCTCAGGGGTCCGTACTGGGACCGGTGCTGTTTAATGTTTTCATCAATGATGTACAGATCGAGTGCACCCTCAGCAAGTTTGCGGATGACACCAAACTGAGTGGTGTGGTTAACACACCAGAAGGACGGGATGTCATCCAGAGAGACCTGGACAGGCTGGAGAGGTGGGCCTGTGTGAACCTCATGAGGTTCAACAAGGCCAAGTGCAAGGTCCTGCACCTGGGTCGGGGTAACCCCCAGTATCAATACAGGCTGGGGGATGAAGGGATTGAGAGCAGCCCTGCCGAGAGGGACTTGGGGGTGCTGGTGGATGAAAAGCTGAACATGAGCCGGCAATGCATGCTGGCAGCCCAG